>JABFFJ010000158.1:0-96156 GCA_013623715.1 Fusarium verrucosum
CCTTTTTCCTAAGAAATCCTCAATTTTAGTACTAATATTAGATCTTTATTTCCATTTTAGCTAATTAGTAGCCTAGAATTAGGTAAAAAGGATCCACAGGGCGCCGCGAACTTTCTAAGTTTTTACAGTATAAGTTATAAGTGATATCTGCGTTTCGATAATCTATTTTCAAGATTGTTGAAGCAATTAAGTAGGAGATGATAACTGAAAAATCTGGAAAGTCTAAACAAGTGACAGCACTACGCCGGGCTGAGTTGAACAAAAATGCCTCTACATGCTTGGGATGTCATCTGGAGACTCGATTGAAACACTTATTGAACGTTTAAGCAGGCCTCCTAAATTCAAGAGAATGGTAATCTAACTGTGTTTTCGTATTAAAAGTAGGAGTCTTAGCAAAACATCTAGCCTCAGGGATCGTCATATGTGAATCACTGCTAGATGTCAAACACTACCGGCCGTGAATCACTTACTGACGGCGTTAATCACTGCTGGCTATCGAATATAGATGAGTGAATCACTGCTGGCTATTAAATACTGATAACTGTGAATCACTGCTGGCTATTAAATATAGATGACTGCTGAATATGCTATCAAGAGTGCCACCGCACTTGAACGCGCAATTGTCCTGTCTGTCCACTCATCCTCCATGTCATCCAGTTCTCACATCCAGTCATCCAGGCTCGGGTACTTGTATTCGAGTTGTTCTATATGTTCACCCTCGCTGCGAGCCATCAAGTCCTTCACAAACTCCCCGCCTTTGAACAGTCAGTTTTCTTGAAGCTTGGCAATGAGTTTGTGAGGCTATGAGACTGACCCTTGAGGTGTTGACATTCCTCTGGCGGCACCTTCTCTTGGATGATGCGATGGATCTCGTTCACCATGCGGCACACAGCTGGGGTCGCGGGCATTCGATACTCGCATGTCGGAATACGGGCTGTTTAGCGGGCTTGCCGATAGTGCCTGCATGCTTTCCCAGATGTTGCGCTCCGCCTTTTCGAGACTTGCGTCTATTCCTTTGTCGTTCTCACTGGGGCTTCTCTGACGCTGGCCCGGTCGAGCTGGCGCTTCTTTCTTCTTCCGGAGGTCCAAGTAGAATTCGATGTCGGACATTACATTTTCCCATCGTATGTTAGGAAATGGTCTTGGGATGGCAGCTCCTCGGTCGTTCGTCGATTCGGGGTCGATTCGCGCATCTTCTTAAAGAGAATCCTCGTGATGGATGAGGATGGAAAGATGAGGGTGGAAAGATGAAGGAGGAAAGGTGAATGTGGAGGAACGAAGGGGTATTTATAGCCGTGGAGGCTGGCTTATGGTGAGTTTAGAGTCTGAATATCTTAGCAGTGATTCACAGCTGTCAGTGATTCACAGCTGTCAGTGATTCACAGCCGCCAATCAGTGATTTACAGTTGCTAGTAAGTGATTTACAGCCGGTAGTATTTAACAGTCAGAAGTGATTCACAGTTATCCATATCATCAGTGTCATCAGTGATTCACAGTGATTTAAGTATATTTAGTCATCTTCCCATTCATGGAGGATCTCCCACTCCCAATCTTCCCCTTCCATAGAATCGGCCTCTCTCTCATGAAATTTGCCCATTCGTTCTCCGGTGACAGCGAACTTGGTTAGGGCAATGTGAAACGCCATGAGGGGCAGCGCTCTCCAAGCTCTTTCTTCCAGCTGAACCTCCACACTGTTTATCACAGGGTACATGTCCCACATATGTCGGCGGATGGTGAGATAGTCTCGATAGGGGGCGTTGAAGAATAACACAAGATGAACCTTGACTGGCAGCCCTTTCAGTTGTTGGACAGCTTGAGACCATGAAAAAAGCTCCCGATGTGCTCCGTATTTCCTGCCATGCGCACCGGTGAGGCGTTCCTACACCGACAGGCCCTCCTTCATGCGGATGTCTGAAAAGATGTTCAGGCGAATTGTGATGCTGGCGGGAGTATCAAGACCAGGTCGAAATTTCAACTTCTTGCCATGATTGATGAAGTTTTTCAGAGTCTGAGGAGCCCTGAATTGAAATGTGAACTCTGCTGCGAAAGCCTTGAATGATTGCCATCCGTATTCGTCCATTTTGGCGAACTCAAGGTTGAAGAAGGGCACGTCTCTCATGGCAATAACAGAGTACGCAGCTTTGTCAATGAACATGCGTGAGTGCAACTCGACCTTGGCGATGATTCGTGTATTCTGTTCTTCTGTAGCAATTGACGCCGCCCAGAAGAGGATTCTTTCCAATATCTCGTTTGGGAATCTTTGTTGCAGCCACTGGGACTTTCCACTGTTCGGGTGCCGACTCTGCTGTCTCTTTCGGCTGATCGGGGCCCGCCTCGTTTTCTGCTTCTCCTTTGGGCGCTATAGAACTCATTAGCCATGCTCTATGATAAGTGACTGCGTAAGTACCTCTGAGCCGGGCCCCAGGCATGTTGATTGATGATCAATGAAAGGCTGGAGTGCGGGATAGATGATGATGGTGAAAAGGAAGGAAGGAAGAGAAAGCGGGAGAGGGAGGATGGAAATGAGATATTTATACCTCGTATATGGTTGCATAATTTGAAACTGTTCATGATTCACTGTCAAGCCCAATGATGCACTGTCAAGTTCAAAGTGATTCACTGTCGGGCTCAATGATGATTCACTGTCAAATTCATGAAATGAACCTCATTCTGACGTAATGGAATTGTACCCAGTGATGTCTTGATATAATATCCGTTCCCAAGATGTGCTAAAAAGAGTACACAAGATGTGTGATTTCCCGACCGCATCACCAGGCGTACCCGTGAGTGCCGCTCCATCACCACACCCAGTGTTGACTTCATCTTCAAGACCCTGATGCCAAATTGCTATCATCATAAACAAAGCTGCCAGCTTGCCTACGCCTCATTTCTGGTGTTCGTCTGGTCTTCTTGCTAAACTTCCTGTTCTTCCTATAGAGGAGGATTTCCTCGATCTTCATCGGGGGGGTATTTCATGACTACCTAACCTCCGGGGACCCACGTTGTGATGATTCACAGTCAACCTAGCACTAATATCTACCTATATTATACATATGCATCACGCTTATCATTGTGTTTCTTTACTCCTGTGTTATTCTTGCTATGCAGAACAATATGCCTTTAGGGCAATCTTACATTCAAGACACTAAATATGACCTTCAACTTCTCTTGCTTTAACATTTCCTCTAAAGCCTCTCGCTTTCTACCCCATCTCATTCCCTTTACCTCAAATTTTCTTCATCCTCTTATATCCATCATTCAATCTTATAATAAGTAACTTGAATCTCTTCATATGATTCGAACTTGCGTAGTATGCAATTGTATTCTGTTCACACCCCATAACAGCATCCCAGTAGCATCCGATGATATGACATTCTCTCAGATTCCCTAAATTCTTTATTCACATTATTTTTTGCTTAATTGTAACTTCACAATAGAGATCAGTTGCTCAAATGTAGCGCTGAGTTTTATTTCATTGGTAAAAATGAATAGGTACCTTGAGAACTTAACTTGCTTCAGTACCTGTATATTCTTGATCTTTGCTCGCAAAACCATGTAGACCTATCCTTCAATTGAAGCTACAAAGGGTTGCCTCGGCGATGGGTGCTTATATTAAAATTCAAGGGTGCCACATTAGTTGATTAATGAATTCTCGTCAATTGTCATTCAACATGCATTCCAGGAGCGGCAGCACATCTTGGTCAATTTGCAGTGGGATCTCGATAGGGAGCCCAAGCAACATGCTCTGCTGGATATATGTCTTATCAGGTGTTACTCATTACGATGAAGTATTTGTGGTAATTTATTAACCATCTTCCCTCATATACCAATCATTAGTTCCTAGGTAATAGTAGATGTATCACACTACTCGAGAATGTTTTATTTGACTTGGCTGTTGCTCGAATTTGACCCTGATTCTTGATTTGGTAGTAAAATGTGTTGATCACCCAGAATTGAGGAGGTAGGTTCGGAGCACCAGCGTCATCATCAGCCCATCTCAAGCCGCTCAGAAATGGTCATAAGACGGCCATAAAATGAGACCAGTTCAATATGTACATATATGATTGTAAAATCATGCCATGTGGTGTTCTATTTTAGGATATGATAACGGTAGCGCGGGATGAGCCGATCTCGTGGGATTGATCTGTAAAGAAGGAAGGTGCGGGCAGGCTGATACTCAGCCTTATTTCAACGACATGTCATGATGGAAATGTCGCCTTGAGCACAGCACATGAATTGACATGTCTATGATCTCTCAAATTATTCTAGATGTATTCCAGAGTGCTCAATCGACAAAATATTCTTCAATTGACCATTGGGTGCTGGTAGTGCGGGGTGTGAATAGCTTCACACACCAGAGTCATGATGAACAAAACAAGTAGATATAAGAGTCCACAAACTCCCAGTCTATGATTTAAGCGTAAAAAGAGACTATTATACAACCTTTCGGCGGGGTATCACCCGTCTGCTGCCCATTATGCGGAAAGGTACACAGGCAAACATGAGTCTAACACGAGCATCCCCCTTCCACCAAAAGATCACTTTTCGTTTCCCAGACAGCGAGAGCGAATCTGGATGTCGTTCATTAGCTCCTGCCAAGCTGTTTGAGCATTAACAGCAGCTGTTTTTACAAGTAGGCCCAGCTCTTGGGCACTACTTAGGTCACGGTCCCCAGACTTCTCATATCACCTCTCCCGCTCCCCGAATCGTTCGCAACTCGATTATAGTCGTTTAAGCAGCAATTTCTACTCCCCCTGTAGCTCCCATGGCTACCCGCGAACTTCGTTAGGACGGCTCATAAGTAAAGAGTGAAGCAAACTTACCTTTCTTGAGGTCGCCATAGATGGCAAATTGACCGGCGGTGAGAGTACCAACCATGAAGAGACGGGCACCGATACCGGAGTAAGAGCCACGGATACCGAGCTCCTTACCGATCTTGACGAGACGAGAGACAGTTCCCTCACCGGGGAGACCCTTGGTCTTGTTGATCTTGGAAAGCATAGTGTCGGCGGGCTGAGAAACGATGGCGGCGGCGAAACCGGCAATCAGACCGGAGCCAAGGTTGGCAACGGTCTGCATACCGTCGGACATATCCTTCTTGGGGTACTGGCGGAAGACAGCCTCAGAAACCTTCTCGTAGACGACGAACTTGGCCATGGTGTAAGGGATCCTAGTGGGACAAAGTCAGTTTTCCGCGGACCAATTGAGCGGCAGAACAGCGGGAAAATACTCACTGCTTGAAGAGGATGGGTCCGAAACCGGCGTAGAGAGCACCGACACCCTCGTTATTGACAATCTTGCCGAAGCCAGAGACGAGACCGCTGGCGTAGGTGGGCTCGGAGACGAGACGGATACGGGTGGCCTCGAGAGGGCACAGGGCGATATCGGCGAAGAACTCAGCGGTGGCGGAAGAGGCCAGGTAGACAGCAGTTCGGTTCTTGGAGGCGGTCTCGTAGCCGAGAGCGTCAATCCACTGCTGCTTGAAGAACTCGTAACCACCGAACTTCAGAGCTCCCTGGAGGAAGTAACCGGCAAAGGTAGGGCCAGCACCAGTGAGGAGAGCTCCAGCACCCTCATTCTGGACAACCTGGCGGAAACCACCGACGAGACCACGGTTGTAGGTAGCGGGGTCGAGCTGGATACGGGTCTTGACGCTGTAGATTTCACCGTTAGTTGTTTGTTCTTTTTTACTCGTTTTAACGCGCTTTTGCTTCTCATCTACCGCTATCAAAGGTTTACATTACGGAAAGGTGGCCATCTCGGGTCAATTGGACCCCGAGACAACACGCGCACCGCAACACCACCTCTCAAGCAATTGACGACGAAGCACTCAGCTCCAAGGCTCATTGAACATACACATCGACGGGGGTGAGACCACCGTGGGTGACGGAACAGCAGACGGCACCGGCAAGGGCGAATCGGGAGTACAGGGCGAGGCCGGACTTCTTCTCAGGCTCAGCCTTGAGGTTCTGGGCGACGGAGGCAGCCATTGTGACGGATTGAATCAGACAAGAAAGACTGAGGGGAGAGAGATTGTGGGTGGAGATGAAGAGGAGAGAAAAGGGAAAAACTTTTGGTGGTTTTTTTTTGTACGTTTGAGAGACTTTTTTTTGGTTCCTCCGCGGGCTGGGGAAAAATAATACCTCCTTTGCATGCATTTTTTGAGCTCGGGAAGAGTCGGATAATCCGCGCCGGCGAATGCACGGACCGGGCCAAGGGGAAGATATGCTACGCAATGTGTGTCTGTTAGGTAACAAGCCTCTCTCTCATATCCATATATCCACAGACACAGACCCGGGGTAGTAGAAGAAATTGGGGCTCCCCCCCTGTCAGCCGCAAGAAGCAAGCAGCCCGGCCAGTGACGTTATGCTCTTCCTCAAAGACCGCTCTTTTGATGCCGTCTTCCAACCGGTAACCGGCTATCTCGATAAGTTGGCTACAACATGATACCTGATAACTCACTGACATCTCGCCAAGAATTCAACATCAGCCAGTTCTTCTTCTCTTTAGTAAATTTCTCAATCTTAGTCATACAAATATGCCAGATCTCTAGTATTTTCACACACTGGGCTCCCCGAGAATTCCTCGGCCGACCCACCAGTAACTAACCGTTGTTCGCCAACGTGTCCACGGCATTGGTTGGATAAGACAAGACAGGTTTTTTTCTGGTTCTTTGGGGGCTTGTTTTTGTTTGTTTTATTACCGGGCCAGCCAATGGGTACTTCACGATAAGCAATGCCTCACCTTGATTTCCTCATTGCCCCCTGCTTGACTCGGTCTCGGAGGTTAATTAACTTCGCGACAGTGTATTTTCTATTTCGACGTCATAGTTGATGATTGGTGTTTGGATGAACAAGAAATCTTTTATTCAATGAGACCAAAGTCTTCAGAACCACTTATCAACCAACTTTTTCTTCAATTGTTCTTTTATCTGACAACCACTTCGGTATGCATCTTTTATATGCAGCCCTCATAGGCGCATCTCAGATCAATCGCCGATTTCACTAAAGCCGACGCTGACGCCGTCTCATGCCCTTAGCCCCTGGTCAACCAGGCACGAATCGTTGCAGCCATGACCTTGCAGCTTCTTTTCTTATCTCCGATAAACTGAGCTTTCCATTGCCATTTAATTCTCATTTATTAGTTGTGACTTAAACTGTATTATCAGACCATGACATGTAGTCGACTTACACGGACCCCCAGTTCCCATCGCTACTTCCTCAGGTCGATCAACGCGTGAAAATCTTCCTCTTTTGGATATTTAGCCAATGTGATTGGTCACGCAGCACGTGTTGACGTCAAAGAGGCTATTTCCAAAAGGCAAGAGCACCATTTTATTATATAACCTCAACCTCAACCACATTATCAAGCTTACACACGCAAATATCCAAATAAACTACCTCGAAACAAGTATAGAACACATCCAGGGCGAAACGTTCTACTATAAAGTCTCATCATCATCATCCTCAATATCCGGATCAAACAGCTTCAAAACCTTCTTATTATCATAAGCCATCACCAAATCCAGAGTTGACCGTCCGTCAACATCTTCCGCCAGCGGATCAACTCCCCTGTCCATGATAGCCTTGAAAAGATACTTATTCTCGCTTGCCATCTCATGAAGCACTGTCCTCTGTTTTTCGTCTCTTGCCTGCCAGTCCACTCCCAATCCATCCAGCCAGCTCATCACGTCATCGACAGTGTCCTCGGCATAGCTTCTCACTACAAAGAAAAAAGCTGGCGTTTGACCAGCTTTATTGCGTGAGTTAATATCCAGTCCCAGCTTCAAGAAGCGATCAAAAAGACCTCGGGCATGGTTTCCAGGATAGTAGACACCCCCGAAGACGCCAGAAGCGAGGTAATGTAATGCATTGTTCCCAAATTTGTCAACAGCAAACATACCCGCACCCTGTGAGGCAATGTAGTCAAGCCAGTCAGGCTCACTCCGGTCATACTCACCTCGCACCAGCACCGCCAGGCCATAATGAAGCGGTCGATATCCATCAGCATCAGCCTGGTTGATGAGACTCGGCACAGCGTTCCCGAGATCCTTGAGCACCCTCAGCTTGTCTTTGTTTGAGGTTCTAGATCCCAGTTTGTGATGTATCGCGTTCCTTCCATAATTATCCACTGCGTGTGGATCTGCTCCCTTGTCGAGCAGTAGTAGTGAAGGCAATTCGTCTTTACTGGAAAGTCGTGACTGTGCTCCGTATGATGACTCTCTCCGACAAGCAGCCAAAAGAAGAGTCTCTCCAGATCCGTCACGAAACTCCAGATCAAGACCAGGTAGCTCTAATATGGGCTCATAAGCACAACCTCTGTTTCGGAAGATTTGGTGCGCGACCACCCTATCAGCCATAAGGGGTGTCTGACGATCGTAAGAGACCGCAATCTGAGGAATTAGCTCGACTTTGGAATTTTGCTTCTGCCAAGCTTGACTTGCCACAACCATGGGTAACGAGGATCTGGTTGGCAACAGCGACTTGCTACCAACAGTGGTTGGAAAACTGTCACAGGGGCTGAATCCGGCCGCCAGGAGAGTTCTCATCATCTGCTCCGGAACGTCCTGCCCGTGTTTCTCTAAAATATCCTGACGCATCACCTTCGTGGAGCTGGCCAAGTACAAAGGATGTGTTCCCCATATTATTCGAGTTTCCACAGGGTTTGCACGTGAATCCAACTGCTTTGCATCCTCCAGTGTCAACTTCCAAGACATTGGCAAGCTCGAAGCCTTGTGACCAGACAACAAAATGTTCAAGAGGACAGGATTTCCAGCCTCAATCGCAGCGATGATTGTTGTTGGGCTCACTTCTGCTCCGTGGCTGACCAAGAGCTGGACAATATCTTGATGGAGTGCCGCTTTGCTCAAACACCCATTGCCATCTGAATCAACAACGTTCACATCAGCTCCATACTCAATCAACAACTCCATTGAGGCAGTACGAAATGCACCACGCTTCGTTAGAGTATACATCAGTGGAGTGCGCCCCTCACGGTCCCGAGCTTCCATATTCGCCCCTTTGGAAATCAGGTACGGTATGGCTTGAGCGACTTGCCACCACTGTGTGCCTCCGGCCAGAACATGAAGGGCAGTCTGTCCACTGACGCCTTGTGCATTGACATCAACGCCCTTCTTCTCTACTAGGATACGTATGACTTCCATGTTGGGAGACGCGCGTTCGCAAGCTGTTGCAAGTAGAGGCTTGAGCTCTGAGCGCCTCTTGGCGGGTTGGCTTAAAACCCATTGGGCATCATCGAACTTTGATGCATCCTCTGGAGAACAGCAATCGTCGACCAACTCGTAGAACCCGTATTTAACTAATCGCGACAGAATCGACACCCCATCGGCATCAGCAGCCGCGTAGTCCGCTCCAGCCTTGCATATCTGCGTGACCAAAGAGTATCTGCGGTCCGAAAGTAGTCGCCCAACTGTCTTCCAGTTTGTTTCTTCTGCGCGTGATAAGAACGCTTCACTCAACGCTGCTGTTTCTGCTTGTCGACGGGCTCTGCTCGCAGCAATATCAACATGAACAGGCGTGGGGAAGTCAAATTCTCCTATCTGGTCCTTGAAGTTCCAGAGCAGATTCGTAACATAGTCTTGACCCTCATCTGCCGCGAACAGAATCGCACGATAAAAGGCCGACTTTGAGTCATGCGATCCTTGAAACACATCTGCCCCTGCAGCAAGAAGAGCCTTGATGATCTCATCATATCGCGCAGATTCATAAACGGGATCAAAGAATTCAAGTTGGGTCGCCGCAACAGTCTCATCAAAATGCCTTTCTCTGTTTTCAACAGTATAACCAGCCGCAATCTTCGTATCAGCTTCGAAAGTTTCGAAAGATAGAACCTGATCACCCAAGGGCCGTCTGTTCAAAGGTCGCTTCCAGAGCAGCTGTTCACGCTCAAAGAAGACACACTGAAGGATTGGAGGGTACCATGGTTCATCATACATTGTCCCTCGGGACATGTCAAAAGTCGGGTTAACCTCTACTCCAGCTTCGAGAAGGAGCATCACCGATTCGATTATGCCGGAGCGACTGGCATAATGCAAGGGGGTGTATTGACAAATGTCCTTCTGGTTGAGGGCCACTTTCCTGGATTCGGGGCTCATTTCATTCATGCGCTGAAGAAGAAGACCAAGATTGTTGCTTCTCTTACACCTCGAGGCGATGTGGAGAGTATTCATGCCTTCATTCGTAGTGACAAACGGATCCGCACCGGCACACAACAAGCGATCGACTGTGTAGGTGTCTGTGGAAGCGGCAAAGTGAATAGCCCTCAACCCTTTCTTGTCTGCCACATCAGGATCTGATGAATTGTCTAGTAACCATTCGAAGCAGGCTCCTGCATGGGTGTTGCCCCCATATACATCGTCAATGTGCAACTGACAAGCCAGATGTAGTGGGGTAGTGCCAATGTAGTTGGGTTTGTCGATTTCCAATCCAAACTTTTTGAAAAGAGATAAGAATGTTTTCGCTCTGCCCGATCGATCTGTGCAGGAGGGAGTGAGGAGCAGTTCGTGGCATAGAGTGTTACCGTGAAAATCCACATTTGAAGGTGACACACCAGCATCACAGAGGTATTGGTATACCACACTGATTCTTTGGTTCACAGGTTCGAGGTCTGAAGTCTTGTGAATAGCTTCGTGGAGAAGGGTTCGACCATAGTTATCGCGTACGTTCACACTTGCGGAAGCATTGGTAAATTCCTTGATCTGATCGGTTTTCCTAAGGCTTCCGGGGGATCTGCCTATGAGCCGAAACAAGGGTGTCCTTCCTTTAGCGTCTCGGGCGTCAATATGAGCTCCGTATTCGAGTAGAATTTGTATCGATTCGTTCTCTTGGCAGAAGCCCTTGGCAGCAAAAACATGTAATGGTGTCTCTCCATCACAATTTGCCAGTTTCGGGTCAGCGCCGGCTTCCAGGAGTGCCCGCAGCAGTTTCGGCAGTTTTCGATCTTCTTCTCTCTCAGCCTCGGTCCTAGGGTGTCGTCCATAATAAGAGCAGGCATAGTGCAGAGGTCCATTTCCTTCGATATCAGTAGCTGTGCAATCGGGGCCATACTTCAACATCGGCATAGCAAGATTTAAATCATGTTGAATGGCGGAAAGAAGAGGTGTCATGCCTTTGCGGTGTTCTCTTTTGTTGATATCCACATGCGGCTGTTCCACCAGGAGCTTCAGGTATTCCAAATCATTGTGTCTCTGTAGGCAGTGGAGTGCAGTCCTCCCATCCTTTGTCTCTGCATTTGGATCCGCGCCCTCCTCGAGCAGGCGTCTTAGCTTGTAAGAGAACTGTGCTGAATGTATAGGAGCCCGACCCAGCGAGTCTCTTTCGTTGATGTCGGCGCCTGCTTTAATCAGTAGTGGCAAGACGTGATCAAACCTTGAGCGGTCCAAATCTGTCATGCAATGGAAACCATTGGATGACCTTCTCAAAAAGGAAGACTGTGGCTCAAGAAATTCGATCAGGGCTGTCGACCACGGGTGTTCTAACTCGAGCTGCCGCCCATGCCGTTTCTGTATCACCCGGCACCTGATAGAAGCATCTGCCCCAGCGTTGATCAAGACCCCAATTGTTTCAGCATAGCATGGCTTTGCAGCGAGGATTAGCGCTGTCTCAAACCCTGTGTTATCATTGGGATCAACATCGGGCTCCCGAAGAAGACGTTCAACCAAGCGATGGTGCCCTCTCATTGATGCCATGCGCAGCGCAGACCTCTTTGCAGGAGCATCGCAGAACGGAAGCATCGCTTCTAAACTTTTGACATGACCACACGAAGCTGCGATTCTTGATGGAGAGTCTGAGCGGCTTTCTAGGAGAGGTGGGATTGTAGGAGATATCCCTTTTGTCACGAGTAGCTGAACGACTTGAAACTGGTCTTTCATCGCTGCCGCATACAATGGCGACTTGCCTCCAGAGTCACAGATACTAGGTGACGCTCCATATTCCAGAAGCAACTGAACGACGTTTGCGTGGCCACTTGAGGCAGCCCACCATAAGGGCGTTCTTCCCTTCCTGTCTTGTGTGTCTAGATTTTCTTGTCCTAGACGATCCACCAGGGCTGGTATGCATGCTCCAAGACCGCACAATGCAGTCAAATGAAGATCCGATAGTGACTTGGCATCTTCCTCATCAAAGCGCTCATCAGAGCTTTCCAAGTACAATTTTAGCCAGTTGTTTCGCATGTTGTCATCACCAATGAACCTCTCAACATTTTGGGTCAACAAATCATTGGCCGAAATCTTCCACCTGGATCTCACAGCATGGACATGCCAGTTGGTAATGGCATACGCTGCGAATGGGAATTTCAAATTGATGCGGCTGCGGTCCAAATCAAGATTTCCCCAATTCAAAGTTTCACTCTGGAGCCAGCCAGAGCAGAGATATTTGAGGCAAACGATAGCAAGATCGTAGTGTGTTGGTGACGAAGCCAATACCGGATAAACGGGAGGATGCACCGTCCTCGATGTACCGATCAGAAACTCGGTTAGTGAGTGATGAACGACGCTCACGGTCTCATCTGGCAAGATCTCAATCAGAGGTCCGCAAGCAGCCCGGACCAGATCCTTATTTTCTTTCAAGGTATAGGATTCCCTGGTCCCATTGGGCGTCTTGAGCATGTCCGCAAGCTCCAACAGCCGAAGAGGACGGGTTGCATGTGTCACCCATTGAAGGATCGTCACCTGCGTTTCCTCCGAAATTCCTGATCTCCGGGCGTGTTCTTGCAGGATGCCGATGTACATGGCATCCAAATCGAGAGGTAGCTTGCGGATCGTCTCTGGGATATCTGCTCCTGGCTCCAAGAACGCTTTCATTGCCAATTTGGCGTAGAGAAACAAGCCGTTTGCTCTCCCAGGTACAGCTTCTTTGACGAGCTGCTGATCACTCTCTGAGAGCGAAGTGCTTGATAGGCAATATCGAACATAGGTGGCAATGTCGACATCCACGAGCTTTTCTTCCATCCGGATATCAAGAGACTTGACGCCTCTCATTGCGGCCTCGACGTTTGCAGTTGGCCGACTAGTCAAGAGTAATTTTATAGACGAAGGATTCCAGTGACCAAGCTCAGCCAGCTGAGTGATGAAGTCTTTGTTTCCATCATCCATCTCATCCAGGGCATCTGCAACACAATAAACTCGCGGTATGGATGCTAGAGCTGTTTTGAGGTGTCTCCACAGTTCATCGATTGATACACTATCCAGCGATCGAGACTCGTCTACATAGGTCTTCAAGGTCGCCTGCAACGGAGGACAGTAGATGAGGATCTGGTCGAGCCAATCTCTGACAAGGTTGATGGGTCGATGGTTGGCATCGACAATCTGTCGGAAGAAGAAATAGAGGACGGGGACTTCTTCTTGGGAGAGTTTGTTAATCATGCTGGCTGCGACGACAGACTTGCCTGAGCCTGGGACACCTTTGATCCATAGTAGGCCATCGTCTGGGCTCTCGTGCCACTTCAAATAGTTTTCTGAGCGTTGTACCCATTCTCCGGTACCTTTGAGATGGAATGCTAAATGCTTGCGATACTCGCTGCTTTCAACGTTGTACTCTGTAGGTTGCAACCATTCTCGAATACGAACAATGGTATTTTCAGATTGGGGCAAAATGTTGGCGATGTTATAATTGCTGATGTCGTCTTTTCCGATGACGACAATATCACTGCCTCCAGACGATGGAGGTCGCTCGTCAGACATGGCTTGGCAAACAGACCTATAATAAGGACCAGAAGCCCAAGATTATAAGAGGTATGTGTGTGCGTGTGATCGAACTCTCCAAGACAGGATAAAATAGCAAATGTTTCTTGATAAAATGTTCGACTTGAATTGAAATGAAATGATGAGAGATGATGATATGAGATGTAAGAAGTGGTGAGGAGGAGCGAAATCAGGCTGCAGGCAGCAGAGTAGAACTTGCATCCAATAAGATACCTGAGTACAACCCTGGGACAAAACATTGTTAATAGTTTCACGTGTCATTCAATTCATAAGTAAAATGTATGTATATATGTGATTCAATGAAATAAATGAGTCAATCTTTATTCAGAGGTGAAAGCCCAAATCTATTGTTGTACAATGCCCAGGGAGAAACTCCACGAGGGGCTCCAAGTCTATCCCAACGCCACGCTAAAAGTTCAAAGCCACAATCCAGCCAGCCATTACACCCTTTGCTCTCCAGCAACAGATATCTATCGAAATGTATCATCACTTGCTTTGATAAAAGACTTTGTCAAAAGCAAGAGTCGTTTCCATCCCTCTTAGGGCTCCCCGGCCTGTGCTTTGACCTGTGACGGGGAATCGTTCTGTTCGGTCCTGGTTGTTGACCCACCGCCCCAACATGGGACTGTTAGAAGCGGCCGTGTAAGTCGGGTCATTTGAAGTGTTGCTGTAGCCAGAGTTGTAGTATCTGAGGTGACTGTTAGTTGATGGTTTCTAATCGGTTGGGTTTTGTTAACTTACTGGTTGCTAGCAGGTGAAGACATGTTGGTTGTCTTTGTTGGTCTTGAGGTTGATTGGGTTTGTTCAGGGTTTTGGATCGTTCAAGATAGCTATTGCTTCAGATTGAAGAGTTGCAAGCTCACAGACAATTGATGTACTGATAATGATATCCAGAATTCGGCTCAGGAAGAGAGAGGGATTCGCTCTATTTAATATTTTCTAAACAATTCCTAACCATCGCAAACACGCAGAATAGGACCCTCAACGTCCTAGAACTGGAAAAAATACTACCATGAAGTCTCAACTCTAGCACCGCGCAAACATACCCAGCAGGCCATCATCGCGCAGACGCGGAGAGGGAAAAGTCAACCACCAGGCCACAAACACCACCATAAACACCTTAATTGGACGGTGGCAAAATAACTGAAACAGAACTGCGCCAGGACAAGACACCCAGAGCTCCTCCGTTTCCCGAATTTGAACAACTACGTTGGCGAAATCGACCCCGTCTCAGTTCCTCGCAATTGCGCAGTGGATCATGGTAGGATCCATCAGCCACAGAGGGAGCCAGGGAGATGACTCAGTGGCCGGCCCCCAACGATAACAGGCAGCATTTAGGTAGCCATTAATCTGCGCCTTTTTAGAGATTCTAATGTTACGTTGGACTGATAAACATTCTCATGACCTACCTAAATTGCGCGCCCTTGAACTGGTTCTTCCAGATAGTTCTTGAGAGAAGAGAGAAGTTGCTGCGCCACACCTTCAACCCAATATGGCCATCATGACAAGTTTAAACATCGAACTACCCAATCTATCGAGTCATCTTGAGTTCCGCTGTATTCTCACCTCATTGGTGGTCCGGATAAACATTTTGCTGCACGTTTCAGGGCGAAATCAGCTTCAAACACACGCTCTGATGGAGGCGGTTTCTCACCCCACACTGATGATGGCAGCCGTAACTTCATAGCGGTCGCCATGAAGACAATTGAATCCGTGGAGATCATGGTCATCTGCATGTTTATTCCACTAGTTAATTGCCACTTTCCCAAAACAGAATCGTGGACTTTGGGATTTGACCAAAGATCATTTTGGCTCTTGAGACATTGCTTACCTAGGTACTTAATGACACATTTGGGAGGTAACTGATCTTTGAAGACGATAATGAACGTCATGACAGGACCTAGACCAAAACAGCTTGACTTGAATTATACAATTCAACGCAAGCTGTGATAATCACTCAGTTGAAGTGTGTTTTCTGGATACGCCATAGGGCTAGCCTTATGTTACATGGGATTGTTTCACTATCAGTTTGCCATTCATCCGTACATTGTTCAAAAACAACACGAAGCGAATTACCAGACTACAATAGCGATATTCTTATGAACTCCATACAAAAACATAACCTCGGGTTATCACATATAACAGACACGAAAAATAATTCGGTTGTGTTCACACACTTCATGCTACCCTATACCAAAGCGGGCATGGAGAAGGGAATTCGGTGATACGTATAAAATCAAGTTGACCAAACCCTGCTCTAAATGTATTTGCATTTCTTCAGTAACAGATTGGTGCTGCCGAAGTCAAAACTACATTGCATCCAGAAGTATTCTCGAAGACATTTATAGCTCATGGGCAGAGAGAGCCTCACTGTGCCTTGGCTGAAGCCCAAAACTTTGATCTCCATCAACATTCCAGTGCCTCGGTACTCAAAAACTCAATATTTCAACGGTCAAGACGCCCATTTATAAATACCGAATAAACCGTGAGGGGCGGCGAAGTCCTCCATTTGAATCCCTCTTTGCGCCAATGATCCTCGGGCGAAATTGAAAGTTTTGGTCGTGTACTGAACCCTACCCGTTTGCTGCAGATGATCAAATCTCAGGACACTCATGCATAAGCAATGCCTATATCGATACTTTGTTGGCCCAGATGGAAGAAGATCAGAAGAGGATCGAGTTGGCAACACAAGGACATTGGAGAGCGATTAATGAAGCCTCTTGGCTAGCTTGGCAGTATGCCCTGATACGTTTCTGATGATCTTCTCGGGGTATCCCAAGTTTATCACTGTAGCGAGATTAATATTGCTCCTAGCGGACACCGGATTAAGGTTCAGCAAGGACAGCAAATAGCAAACAACACTCCTGGGCATGACTGCTTCTTTAACATAAAGCTCATTACGCACCACCTCCAAAACCACTGACAGCACCACACCATCAACACACTCAACAGCCAATCTTACAGCCTCATTTCCCAAATCTTCCGCAAACACCAAGCACAACGTAAAAACCTAGGATTGAGCTTGGCCAAGATAAGCGGTTCGCAAGACTAACAATTCCAAGATTGATAGCCCAGCGCATCGACCATAGAATCCCTGCCTTCAGCTCGGCCTCGATAACAGGGCACCCCTACCCTGTCGGCGGGACGGGGAGAACTTCCTCTCAGCTCAGTTGTGGCAAGGTGCCACCGCGCGCGAACAAGACCGTGGAAATGATGTATTGCTTCTTGGCTATACGATGAGGCCTGAGCTCACAGACAGCTGCATTGGGCTGAAACGGAAACTTGGCATATCGACACGGAGACAACAGGCCTGGACCTGGAACAATGAATTTGTATTGACTGATGTCTGAGAGTTTTTGGTTGTAAAATCACATAAGCTCATCTTAACGAATGCATTCCCCTTTTCGATACTGCAGAAAAGCAACTCACGGAAAAGCATACGCGCGGTTTAGGAGTGACAGGCCTCCATGGAACTATCAGCTTTGGTGTGGTGCGCTAACACAAGTCGTCTCCGGTGACGGGGGGCACATTGGGACTGAAGAACGAGAAGTGGATTGCGCTTATGCTGAAAAAAATGATAGGAAATACGATTGAGGTTAATTTGCTCCGGAACACGGCCTCAAACGATACGACGGGTTGTTTTGTTTTGTCTCGTCTCACAGCGGGAGTGGAGAGTCATCTCACGCAGCCGCTGAGGAAATTTTATTTGAGGCTTGCATGGTTTGACTCAACTTCAGTTGAGGAGATGGACAAGAGCTGACTATTGATCTTGGCCGCCTCGTGGTAATGAGCAAGGGTTACTGGACCCTGACGTGGGAAGCATGCTACCTCGTGGTCTGTACCTGGCATTATCTGCGATTTATCCCAAGTATTGATACGATGTGTTATTTATGAACAGGGAAGCACAACTAAGGGGCAGGGAGTAGGGGAGTTGATGGTCCAATGAGATTATTTGAGTTTTGGAGGATTGCACATCACTTCGGCGACAGATCCGAAGCATTGACTATTTGTCCATGCGAAAAGTTTTAACCGGAAGATCGGATCATGTTGAAACTTGACGTTTTCACGGGGATCTTATAATTTTTGGGCAATCGTCAAAAGAGTTCCCCATCATTGTAAGTCGCCGCAAATGAAACGGTGATAACTACCGGTAGTACTGACAGCCACCACAAAATATCGCCTCCCCTTTACCCCTAAAAACGGTTCGATTGTGCAAATGCATAAAACACACCCTCTCATATGCAGGTACGAAGCAATCATGTGTAGCTCAAGTGGATGCGGCTGGCTTATCCCAAGTGGGCGAGGTGAGGACGCCAAGTTGACTCTAGAAAACGCCACAGCGCGAATGAAGCAAATTGCACGCCCGTAGTGCTTCCATTCTTTCGCTGCTAAGTTACCGTCTTTTTGTTGCCCGTTTTTTTCGTGGCAACTGCGTTCATCCTTTTTTAATTTCCCCCTTGGGTTAATGCAAGCCTCTAAGGTTGATGATGCGGTTGACCGCTTTGGTTGGTTGTCGGCGGTTTCTTTGTCAGGCCGCCCGCAGTCTTTGGAGATTGGTGACGCTAACATCTGCAAGCTGTCAGGTACCCGAACTTTCATGAGATCGTGAGATGGTTATTGGTCGGGATAATCAGCAACATTCAGTGTGCTACCCAAAAGGAATATGTTGGCAGTGCAGTGCTATAAACGGCAGTTGATCACGGTGAAAGAACCCGAACAGGATCAGGGAATCTCCATGCAGCGAAACAATGTTACCGTTCTTGTTTTAGAAACAACTTGCAGACCAAAAAAGAAACAACAACAATACGTCAGAGATGCAAGTTGGTGGAGAGGAAAACTCAGCATGAGGGGTTTCTTTCAAGGAAGTGATTCCCACTAACTCGGCTTCTTCGGGCCCTTAGCAAACGATCCGACTATTCCAGGACTACAACTACGATCGATGGGATTAAATCAAAGATCTTGGTGATCATCATGCCGATCAACGGGGAGCTGAGATGTCAAAGCCCAGAAGTTGTGGTTCTGCGGCCTGTTTCTATCGGTTGTCGTTCTGTAGGGCAACTATCGTCACTTTCACTCACCAACAAAGCCGATATGGGTTGCTTTATTTTCCAATCTCCATCTGAATATGGAGTATTATGGAGAAGACGAAAAAGACGAAAATATGGAACACTAAAAATAAACAAAGCTTCTTTGATGCTAATACAGTTCGTGATAAAGTTAGCAGAAGAACAATACGAGCCATTGAACTGCCGACTGCCAACAACATGAGATAGCGTGAAGTGTATACTACAGAGTTTTAGGGAAAACGAATTGCTGTTAACCATATCGTCAAAGACAACAAAAGAGCAATGGGCATTTTCAACAAGCCGCATGCTTCATATTTCCGTGGGAGATTCATCTACCTAGATATGATACACGATTTGGTTCAGCCTTCAGCTGGATGTCAAAACATGACAGCGCCCAGCCCAAAGAGGCGTTCGGACAATCTGGTGCGGCAGCCGAGAACAGACTATTGCTAAGCGATTCATCCTGACTTGCCGACAACAACCTCAGGCCTTGTAAGGTAAATGTTTGTAAACATTTCCCGGACTCACTCACTCAATGATGAAAGATTATGTGTGTGTTAGTTAATCCCAGTATCGTATCGCTCCACCGCAGTTCCCCGCGTTGCCCGAAACGGCTAGTCAAGCCACGATTTAGTCAGGGGTCAGGGGACCACCCCTGTGGGGACGACTCAGCGCGCCATTACCCAAGTGGCTGAAGACTTTACCCATGCACACTTTGTTCACCTCAACTTCTTGCTTCTCTAATTCACGGCCAAGCCCGTTCTTAACAGTACCGACATGGGCTGATGTACTTCTCGTCTCTGCCATGGGTGTATAGCCCGGCTGCTTCAATAGCGCCTCACACTAACGCAAGCTCAGGCACACTATCAAATCTGACGATGGGTCGCCCACACCCAACGTCCCACGCCCACAAAGATGAAAAGAAGAGAGAGTGAGATGGAAGAGAAGCAGGGGAGGGGATGAGAGGACAAGCCGCAGTCGGTCGTTTCTTGCATATAAACACCAGCTCCCGACCTACATGAGCTTCCTTTCCTTTCTCACTTCTCTTCTTGTCACTCTCTCTTCATACAATCTTCGCGGAATATAAGTGGCTCTTAAGAGTTCCACCGCAGTCCATTCGTTATAACTGAATCTATACATTCTTTCCATCATGAAGAGCGTCGTTTACATGGCCGTGGCCTTTGGCCTGGCCTCTGCCACTCCTGCCCTCTCCCCCCGATACCCCAACGTCGTTGACGAGCCTTGCGACTGCGATGTCGAGGATCTTTGCTACCTGGCTGTCCACGCCGTTGACCGTCCTTTCGACTACTGCGAGTCTCCCGAGACTTGCAACATCCCTGCTGCCTGTGATGGTGACCGTGAGGCTCTGAAGGATGCCTGCTCTTGCATCGTCCCTACCACTGAGACTACCACCACTGAGGCCGGTACTGCTACCACCACCGAGGCTGGCACCACCACCACTGCTGCTACTGAGGCTGAGAACACCACCACCACTGAGGAGGACTGTGACACTACCACTGAGGAGACCACCACTGGTACTGAGACCGCTCCTACTGGCACAGAGACCGTTACTGCCAACACAGATACCGCCACTACTACTGGCACTGAGACCGAGACTGCTCCTGTCAACACTGAGACCACCGGCACTGAGACTGACACTGCCCCTGTCAACACCGAGACCACCGGCACTGAGACTGACACTGCCCCTGTCAACACCGAGACCACTGGTACTGAGACTGAGACTGCTCCTGTCAACACCGAGACCACTGGTACTGAGACCGAGACTGCTCCTGTTAACACTCACACCACCACTGGCACTGAGACTGAGACTGCCCCTGTCAACACTGAGACCACTGGTACTGAGACTGAGACTGCTCCTGTCAACACCGAGACTACTGGTACTGAGACCGAGACTGCTCCTGTTAACACTGAGACCACCACTGGCACTGAGACCGAGACTGCTCCTGTCAACACTCACACCACCACCGGTACTGAGACCGAGACTGCCCCCGTCAACACTGACACCACGACCGCTACTGGTACTACCGAGACTGAGAAGCCCCCTGTCAACACTGACACCACGACCGCTACTGGTACCGAGACTGCTCCCGTCAACACTGATACCACCACCGGTACCGAGACCGAGACTGCTCCTGTTAACACTGAGACCACTGGTTCTACCACTTGCACTGAGACCGAGGGCTCTCACGGTACCAAGACCACTGAGGCTACCCTCCCATACACCACCAAGACTGTCTACACCACTGCTTGCCACACCTACACCAAGTGCCCTCCCTACGTCAAGAACTGCCCCAACGGTCCTCACGGTCCTTACACCGTCACCGAGACTTATGCTGTTTCCACCACTGTCTGCCCCGTGACCGAGGAGTACCCCTCCAAGCCTACTGGTTACGCTCCTCCTCAGTACACCACCAAGACTGTCTACGCCACCAAGGTCTACACTGTCACCAAGTGCGGTCCTGAGGTTGAGAACTGCCCCTATGGCGCCGTCAAGACCACGACTTACCCCGTCTCTACCACCGTCTGCACCGAGGAGAACTCCAAGCCTACTGGCTACGCTCCTCCTCAGTACACCACCAAGACTGTCTACGCCACCAAGGTCAACACTGTCACCAAGTGCGGCCCTGAGGTTGAGAACTGCCCTTACGGTGCCGTCACCACTGAGACTTACCCCGTCTCTACCACTGTCTGCCCCGTCACCGAGGAGCACCCCTCCAAGCCCACTGGCTACGCTCCTCCCCAGAACCAGCCCACTCTTTATACCACCAAGACTGCCACTCTCACCAGGGTCATTACTCTCCCTTACGGTGGTGTCACCACTGAGACCGTTGAGCACACCTCCGTCTATGCCACCGGTACCAAGGAGGTGCCTTCTTATCCTTCCGTTGTCTCTCCCGAGCCCGAGCACCCCAACTACCCTGCTCCCAAGCCCGAGAAGCCCGAGCAACCCGAGCAGCCTGCCCAGCCCGAGAAGCCAGCCCAGCCCGAGAAGCCTTACCCTGCTCCTGCTCAGACTGAGGGCAACTACAAGGCTGTCAAGCCCAGTCAGCCTTCTGCCACTCTCCCCTACCACGCTCCCACTGGTACTGCCCCCCCTGTCGAGGTCACTGCCGGTGCTTCTCGCTTCGGTGTCGAGATGGCCGTCGCTGCCGCTGGTGTGCTTGCTGTCCTTCTGTAAATGCATCATGGAACATAAAGTCTTTCCTTGCTGTTTATTCTTTACAACATAATAAGATTCACTATGTACATAGTATGATAGACGACCTGGCCTTTGCCAAGTAGTGGTAGAAGAATGGTAATGATTTTGGATAATATTGTGTAATCTGCTGTTGAAGATACCATATCGTTAATTATAGACATCTCTTCCAAAGTCTTGCTCCGAGAAATGTGATGCCTGCTTTGACCATACCTTGCACTCTGACTGAAATCTCCAACTCCCACCCATACTCTACAGTATGTACACCGACAGTCCAGCCGTTACATCACGTGTAATGGAGCTTTTTCTTTGTGGTCAGTAGTGCCTCCATGTGACGACAGTTTTACAAAGTTTATCTCCCCCGTTTCGTCTAGTGTGGAACAACGCTAGAACAAAGGGGTGGGAGACAAATTAGGAGACCGTTTCATCCGAATAGTTGGGACTGGCAAAAGTCAAACATGTGGCTTGCAGCCGTTGAGAAAAAGGGAGAGACATGTTTTCACCCTCTGGAATGCGGGAAGAGGGGTGGGAGTTCAGATTGGAAAAGAATTCTAGAAGATGGCGCGTTTTGAATGGAAGTGTGGCTTACTTGCGGTGAAAGTCAATTGTCGGTGAGAAGACGTTGAAAGACACTTGAGAATAACAAAGAATGAAGGAATACAGAGTTGAGATGGAGGTGAAGGTCTGTCAAAGGATGGATACCCGTTATTCGTTGACTTTGCAGGGGTGCATGATCGAAATATTCGGAACATTTGAATAGTCCTGATTGGTTCTTTGGGAAGAGACAAAAGAAAATAAAGAATTAACTAGATTGCACAAAAATGATCCATGTGATGCATCTTGTTTTGCTCTCCGCGACATTTCGGACAATGACATAGTGAGGTACGTATCTCAGCTATCACGAGGGTGGGGGTGATGTCGATGGCTTCAAGCTTCGATATACACACTAGATATAAACGATAGCGTCGCGATTGTGAATGATCAGTTATTTCTCACCGCTGAATTGTTTGATCTAGTTATTTTTTAATGTTGGATTAGTTAATGATTATGCTGGTTTCGAGGTCTGATGACTTTCACAAGATGCTTAGCGCGGCTGTTTCACTAATAAGGCGACGAATGCAAGAACTATGACGGGAGAGACATACCTATTACAAAAGGCCGAGATTCTGTGTAACTAAACAGTACATAAAAATCTCTTAAAATAGGATTCATTCCAGAGTCAAACAACTTGGTTTGTGATACTCGCTGTTAGCTCATCCTATAAGCAATAGTTATTTGGTCAACAACTGCCGTTCAGTCACTATTAACCAAGTTCCCATTCGAAAACAACTCTCGTATTAAAGAGGGCCACACTTTAACTAACGACCGAGTCTTTGAGACAAGGGAGAATATAAACCTATTGAATTGTTGCATACCTATTAGGACCTCGCATAATGGTGGTGTTGGCTCAAAGCCTCGCTGTGGCGCAAGGCTTCTCGTGCCTGGAGCTACAGTAAGCACAGCCGCTCACCTGCGCCTCTGTTCATGTTCCACTGTTGACAAGGGAAGCAACCAAGGTTCCCTCTGAGTTTACGGCTCTGGTTGCAGTTGTTGGTTTTGAATCCGGGTTAAAGTCAATTGTATTAATTCGATTAAACTGTAGAAGAGTTTTTGGAAGTTAAGGCTCTATTATGCCCAACGGCCATATCCGTAGTTGCTTGGCGATTACTACTGTAACAGCTTCCACTGTAAACCACCCACTATCACCCACTATCACGTAGTTCCCGCAGCTTTCAATCATAGCGTCGTGAGATACAGATCAACTTAGATTATCTATCTTCGTCAATCTACGGATCAATTCTCAACGTCAGTGCGTCGGGAATACGGCAATCAAATGCCCTACGGATTTAGCTCCTCGGTTTATCTTATCTATTTACAGTGATGTGTCTCACAAACACCCATCTGTAGCACTAAACACCCATTCCAAACAGGCCTCCTGGGGGTGCCATCCTGAGGCGCAGCAACTCGCATTCCAGTGTGCGATGCCGGGTTACTTCCAATGTGTCATTGTGGCCCCGAGGCCAGTTTTGGGGGCCAGCTAGCCTTCACTTTCACCATCCATCTACTATCGGACCCCGTCACTCTCACTGCCTCTGGCGACCTATATCGAGACCTGGCGAACGGGAGGCAGCTGGCTTATAAGCATGCAACTCCCGTATCTGCATCATGACAGAGCCTCGTCTGCTTTTTGACATTTAACGCGCGAGGCTGCACCAGTTATTTCTCTGATTGATCAGTGCTGCCTTATTTCCACTATCGTTGTCCTTGATTGACGGCGATACCGACTCGGCCGACACAATGAACAATAACGCCGCTTCGCCTTTCAACCTCCAGGTTCCAATATCGTCTGCATCGCCTAGCGGATCCAACAACACCGCAACAGGGAGACCGCCGCTATGGACACCTTCGTCACGACGCAAAGTCTCACGACTTTATCTTTATACTACGCTTCCTTTGGAGAAGATTATGGCGGTCGTGCACGCTAAATCGCCTGACACTCCTGCGCCAGGGTATGTCTTTCTTGGTACATTGTATTTGAGACCCATGCTCACAATGGTATAGTAAAGATTCCGCTCACAAGACACTCAATGCCATGCTCAACAAGCAGCCGCGATGGCTTCATCCCAAGAACGAAGATGATATGGTGCGGCGATTAGACGAATTGGCTTTATCTCCTACACGTACCAGTTCGACCAATAACTCTATCGCTTCTCCAACACAAGGCAATTCTGGTCCTATCCCAGCCCTCAATCCTATCCCGACGCCGCACCTTGTTAGAGATCCTGGTACTAGGGTCTCACTCGAAGTCCCGCCCTTCAACCAATATCCTCAACAGCGTCCCGTAAACAGATCCGTCGCCCAAATTCAGATGGAACAACAACATGAAGAGGAAAGTCGTTTTCGAAATTTCCTACATCGACCTACATTCATGACTACATCGACAGAAGGCACCACTGGAACTTTACATCGCTTGCTCGACGACTATTCCCATCCATACGTCAAGACAGTCAAGCGCCTCATCAAGCGATATACAGCGCCTCTCAACCGTCGAGGATCCAGTCTTTCGCCCATCTCAGATGAAGAACCAAATGTTGCCTCTTGGCTCCACGATCGCGACGCAGCAGGCGATCTTCCCATGGGACCTTACTACCTCCCCGGAAACTTCCTCTGCATCGACGAACTATCCCAGCATACATGTTTTCCCGGGACAGAGGAACATCTAAAAAAGGCTTGTTTCTGTCGCCCTATAGAGGAGATTGACGAACCAGCCTGGATAACAACACAAGGCCTTACCGAGACTGGCGCCAGCGCTCTGAATCTTGCTTTCCATAGTGGCTCGTTTGATCAGCGTGATCAATTTGGTCACACGGTACTTCATCTCATGGCGGCGCGATTTCTGCCGGACAATCTCTTCCAGACCCTTTTCTCAGATCAGTCTGACCTTGCACTCAATGCGCAGAACACAGCCGGCCAAACACTCCTGCACGTACTACACACTTCCTGGTTTCACCACGGCAATGAGGAGTTGCTGAAGCAGTTGTTGGATGCACTGGCTCGCAAGAGATTCGACCTCAGTGCACGCGATCTCTACGGGCGGTCATTCTCGCATATTCTAATATTGAGGGATGCATCGCCTCAACTACGGAACCATTTGCTCGAGCTGTGCAATGCGGCGAGTTACCCGAAAAGAGACGCTTTCAATGTGACGCCAACTTACTCAGTTATCCCCGAGCCAAACATAAGCCTCGGCAGAGCGTTCACTCAGACCATGGACCTTGACCCGCCGGTACCAGGGTTTCGACAAGACAACATCGCAGACCCTTATCATCATGATGATATTACACAAGAAGCGCGACTTCTCGAATCCATCCGAATGGCTGAGAATGACCCCCGACTTGAAGATTCTGAAGGTCGCAATGGATTGCATTGTCTCGCCGCGGCCACGCTCAGCAAAACAAGTGTCACACAAAAGTATTACCTCGACGAGGAAGGGGTACCGGCCGACCGAAAACGTAGAAAAGACAAGGCTCTTAAGGATTTAGACTCGAGCACCGACCGATTAGAATTCCGCCTTGGTCTCTTACAGTCCCTCCTTAGGGCAGGCGTCGATCCAAATCACTACGACACCTACGGCAACACGCCCCTCATGACCTTCGCCGCTCACCTCCCCGAAGACGATGACTATAGAGTAGGACCTAGCATCATCAAAGACCTCATCGACGCCGGCGCACAGGTCAATGCGCGCAACAGAGCGGGCGAGACAGCGCTACACATCGCAGTCCGTTGTGGTCACAAAATAGCCACCAGACAACTCGTCGAAAGCGGTGCATCCGTACATGTTCGCGACGCAGCAGGTCGGAGTGTGCTGGAGGTTGCGGATGTCAAGATGAAGAGTCTGAGGGGCCATGATACAGCGGAGTATGCGCACCTCGAGGCATGTCGGGCGTGGTTGAGTGGAATTGCGGGTCGGGCGGTGCAGGAGCCGACGGTGTTGCAGGAGTGGGAGGTTGTTTCTGAGAATGAGAGTTGAGTAAAATATGTATGATGATGGGGTGGTTATATGTATGATAGAGGGTTTTGGTATTTGGTTGGCGTTGGGATAGAAGGATACCCAGGTTACAGGGCAAAATATGGTATAGACTTGGTTTCAGTGTATATATAGGGACCAGATCTCGTCGTGGAGATTATGGAATATTTGGGTAATAAAAGATGTCTCTGAATACTCAGATAAGCTGGTGATCTTGCGTTTACACAAGACTGTCTGTCTCCTGTCTACATAAGTGAGGATATATACCATGACTTCACTAACCAGGGTCGATTGTTAGCTGAATAGAGTGCATCAGCTTCACCCAACCAGCTTCTACGGAGTTAACGGAGAGCTTAATAATTCCTTCAGACCATCCGTCATCCTATCCCTTCTAGTCTCGAAAAGGATCTACTGCAAGGGTTGTCTCAATCTAGACCCAAAGTGATCAGCTTGGCAGAAAGCGTCAGCATCCCCTCCAAACGCCGATGGCTGACGCCAGCTGCGATATACTCCAACATCCTCACCTCTGTTTTTCTTTTGGTATGAAGCTGAGAATCTCGACAGTATCGATTTCGGCGTTTACAAAATGGCACAGACTATAAATTCTGTGGGATCTTCCCACTTGGATTTAAATATCAACACTTACAATTCAGAACAGCTTCTAAACAATACTTAATTCACTTCATAAACCATCAAGCAATAAATCATGTCTCCTCACTCTGTTTCAAGCACTACAAACGACCTCGTTAACGAGTATGCCGAAATTATCAAGGGCAAAACCATCCTTACCACGGGTGTAACACCCAATAGTCTTGGTGCAACCTTTGTCCTAGAGACCGCCTCTAAATCCCCCGAGCTTCTCATTCTCGCTGGCCGCAACGCCTCCAAGCTCCAAGAGATGACTGAAGCTATCAACAAGGTCAACCCTGATGTCAAAACCCGCTCTCTCGTGGTAGACCTTGGTTCTTTAGCTTCAGTGCGCAAGGCTGCTGAGGAGATCAATGGCTGGGGAGATGTGCCTAGTATTGATGTTGTCGTGAACAGTGCTGGTGTCATGGCTATTCCGTACGCGAAGAGCACGGATGGTTATGAGATGCAGTTTGCCATTTGTCATCTTGGTCATTTCCTCTTGACCAACTTGATCATGAAAAAGATTCTTGCTTCCAAGTCACCTCGTATCGTCAATATCTCAAGCAATGGGCACAGCCTTGGACCTATCCGCTTCGCGGACCCTCACTTCAATGTAAGCTACCCTATCTTTTGTTAGGAACCAAATTAACTTGAGGAGAATGGTGAAATCTATGACGAGTGGAGTGCCTACGGTCAATCCAAAACCGCAAACATTCTATTTTCTGTCTCGTTGGCCCAAAAACTCGGAAGCCGGGGTCTGCAGTCCTACAGCGTGCATCCTGGACTCATCCTGACGACTGGTCTCGGTACACATCTAGACTTTGTCAACATGGACGCCGATCTTGGAACTTTCAGTAAGTCCTCTCATAATTCTTCAACTCTCTGTAACTGACAAACTCCTTAGTAAAGTGTCATCGTGCGCGAGGTAACTTTGAAGGCTGGAACCCTATGGACGCCGTTCCTGTTGAAGTTGGTGCTGCGACACATGCTTTTGCTGCTTTTGACCCCAACATCAAAGGTGAGATGAATATCACAACTCAATTTGACCTCTTTCTAATTGTAAATAGCAAGCAATGGCGCTTATTTATTGGAGGCGAGGGTATCTGATCCTTTTATCGACACTATCAAACCTTGGGCTCGAGATCCTGTGGAAGCTGAGAAGCTGTGGAGATTGAGCGAGGAGCTTGTTGGGCAAAAGTTTGGTTACTGAATGCCGTCATTTATTTATCGAGCAGTTGGGGATCAGACTTTAGAATATGGTTGCCTTAATTGAACTTGGCCCTTATTTGTATCTTAATATGGTTATTCGTGAGTAATGGCAGGGCTGGAGGGTAGATTTCGAGCTATTCACGATGTCGTGAAGGCGATGCGATGGCTGTCACAAGCAAGGGATTGTCAAAACCCGACCTAAAAGCCACTCTATTACATATCACCTCTCCGTTTTTACATCAAGAGAAAAAAAATGATGTGATCACAATATTCTCAACAAGCCGTCTCTAGCAGACAGTCCTACAAATAACGCCACAGCGTCAATAAGTTGATACATATCTCTGCCAATTTAATTGCAAGTCATATATCGCTATTTCTATTGGGAAATAAATTAAGGTAGCCATTGATTAAAGTTGGTTAGTAGTGAGGTAGTTACTCACCTGACAACTCAACATAACGGGACCGACACGTCAACATGTGGCTATTGGTGCATCGCCAGTAGAATTAATCCATCACGGTTGGTACGGTGAACCAATTCACGGAAAGCAGGCATTAATGAACAAGAGAAATTATTATCGTCAAGTGCCAGGCAAATTATCTGATAATTTCACGAAATCCATATATTGACCTCTAGGTTGGAAATTGCAGTACACTACCTGCTGAAAGTTAGCCCAGGCAACGCAGATAGCGGCTGCATTGTGGCGCTGAGTTGCCTGTTTGGCGTCACAGGGCCCGGCGGGCAGGAACTGAACCTTCCCCGCCCGGGCACCTATCACTGACTGCCCGCCCCGAGGTGGCCGACCGACCACTGATATGAGGCTCCTGCTACTTCTCCAACTTCACTCCATCATTTTTATTCTCTTTCAACGCCATACATACTCTGTATCTTCACTCTCTCTACACTTCATCAAGCTGTGCTGCCCATCTTTTCTACGGCGTAGTCTCTCGCTTTGCTTGTCTTTCGACTTTTACCCCTCCTTCATGATCGCGAGACATCGATGAGCTCATGGCCCGCCGCTATCATGAGTGCTCCCAACGCTGATAATGCCCAAGCTGGCATGCCTCAACAACCACCATCAGAACCAGAATATACCATGTCTTCTCCAGATACAACACTGCAGACGATAGAAACTCCTCTTAAATTTGAGATACCTGAACATTGCCGCACATTCGCGCCCTTTGCCCGCCTGCCACCCGAGATACGCACCCAGATATGGCAAGGCACCCTGGAAACTCCTGGCATGCACTTTCTCAAGATCGATACCGACTGGCATCCATCGACAGGACTAGGAAGATGGTGGCTACAAGAAGCGCACCTTTTCCAGCAAACCCCCGACGATGAGGATGAAGATGCCGACCCTATGGCACTCGAGGTCAAAAGGGAAATACGCCCAACCTCAAAGGTGTACGCTACATTGAAACCTCTCTACCCCACTCCCCAAGCCGACATTTCCTATTACACCACCCTCCATCAACAACTCGCCAAACTCTCCGTTACATGCAACGAAGCTGCATGGGTGGCCAGGGACCTCACAAACCGGTCCAAGACTTTCCGGCTCAACAATGGCCGGATCGTTAGCCTCAACTCCTTCTCAGATGTCATCTATCTTGAATACGTCCCTCCTGATGTCTACGAAGATAGCATACGCTTCCACAGGGGCTTGAGGTGCTCGGGGCTTGACCAGATTCGAAACGTTGCGGTAAAATACTGTCACAAATGGCATGAGCAACCATTGTCTGGGCGATGTCCAAGCTGCGGCCAGTATCACAGAACCGCTGATAGAGTCGGTTACCCAAAGCACCTGTACCGGTTTTTGGCACAATATCTTCCCAACCTCGAGCAGTTCTTCTTTGTCGATTACCTTATTCTACGCAAGTCTGATCCCAAGGCTGCCACGGATCGCCACGGATTTCGGGCCGACCAAAAGGGTAAGTGTTGAATGAACAAGATGTGGCACGCCTATCGCTAACAGTGAACCAGCAAAACCCGGTACATGCAGGTTTGAGGGCGGAAATAGAAGCTACTTTGAAGCGAATGAACAAGAATGGAACATCAACTCCCAAGTCTTCCGAGTCAAATCTTGGCTACAAGGACAGTTTGTCAAATACGCCAAGACAAGTAAGCTGAGCAACCACAAAAACCCAGAGAAGGTCGAATTTGGCGTTTTGGCATGCGAATGGAACGTTGCGCCACCAGCAGAGCCAAAGATGGCACCCGTGACACCGGTCAAGAAGGGAAGAAACAAGAGAGCTAATAGTGAGGAGCATACTCTCTCGAGGAGAACCCGACATGGATCGATTCAGTCAGGATCAAGTCCCATCGTCGACCGCCTTCCGTATGAAGTGACGGCCAGCTTCCCATTTGTTTTTGACGCAGGCGGAAGCAACAACTATGAATTCACCTTTTCGATGTCCCTATAATGGATTTGCATGCATTGTATTGCATTTGGCTTTTGCGAGGAGTTGGGGTTAGTGATTGGACTTGGGCTACAGAGCGAGCACTTTGATGCTACAAGAGGACGGGCGGCGCACATCAAGACCGAGTAGTCAGTCGTTGGCATTATCCTTACAAAGATTAGAATAACTTAGAGTACCTATTTACATTCGTCCGATGAACGGACACCTCAAACCTGTATCGTACGACTATGTTTCGCTCCTACAACATGGCAACATTTTCTATGAGTGCCCTAGTTGAGTGGTGTTACTAACTACATAGCATGCTCAGTATATCCCCATCATGGTAAACTCGTCAAGCATTGCTTTTGATATTCTGTTCATCTCTATTAATTTGCCAGGTCGGGTTGTCCACCCATCCTCAACATCCCCCAACTCAGTATTCAGCATGTCTCTGTATCGTTGGTTTGTCAACAGGCCTGTCCATGCGCTTTGACTTGACCAGGGGCCGGGAAGGCCCATGAGAAGATTCATTTGGCTCATGAGGTGGTGAAACATCTCGCAAAAGAGAACAAATTGTGTCGACGGCTCAACCAGAAGGACATCCGCGAAAGACATGTCTGCTGCATCAACGAGATCCTGCTTTGGATCGGAGATGGAATTGAATACGATGCCGAGTACGCTCTCAAGATGTTTGGTGAGTTGTACATAGCAGGATATGACGAGAAACATGGTGGAAGAATCGAATACGGGAGGAAGCTCGGGCGTAGTGCTCCCGGATGTTGGCGTTGTGCTTCCAGATGATGAAGATGTTGAATCAGAAGACATGGTGTCTGCCGTCAATGACAACATGTGTCTGGTGGCATGCGGCTTTCGACCTTGGCAAAAGACAGTCCGTGTACCAAGCTGTCGATGCAGTGTTTTCAAGACAACAAGATACTCCTGCGTCACTCTCAACACGTCCTTGATATTCTGAAACCCATTCACCAGATCGTGATCCGAACAAACAAACTTCTGGAGCCGGAAGCCAGCAGAAAGCTGCGACACGTATTCCCAGCCGCGACGGATATCAACATTTAGTTTAGACAACGCCTCAAACAACTGAGCGCTCGGGGAGATGATCTTTTGCTCAATCTCCGGCGGCGGGTCAAGCTCCTGGACAGCTGGCCACGCATCCATCGGGAACGGGAGACCCTCAGGTGAATAGCCGCAAAACGGATCAAGATTCAGCACGGAGTCGTCCAATAAGCCCTCAAGAAACTGCGCATCATCCTCCGTTGGCTTGTGGAGAACAACGTCTTTCTTAGGCGGCCTCCCGACGCGACGCTGCAGACCGGCCTGACACGTTAGGCCGAGACGGGTGCAGCGGTTGCATGAGGATGAGGGGTTGTTTGAACGGGAGCAGCGGAGTTTCTGGCGTCGACAGCGCTCGCAGGCGGAGCGGATTTGGTTTGGATGAGTGTGCATTTTGTTTTTTAAAAGGGGTTTGTAGGTGATTGTGGGATTGGGATTTAACTTGGTGAGGTTATTTGACGGGTGAGATTGATGACCGGGGCTTCGGAGGGTTTATTGTGGGGCGATCGGAGGGTTTTGGAGGTGGAGTCGACGGGAGGACGGGACGGGAGGCAGCGGGGCCGGAGATGAGTGAGTGGGTAGAGAAATCGAGCCGTGATTTGTTAAATTCGAGGTGGAAAGGAGACAACCGGGTCGGTGTTTGTTTGGATGTATCATTAGCTACCCGTTACCCGTCGGGAGTGATTGTTATCTCGTCGACGAGGTCGGCTTTCTGCATCAAGAATGACTTTGTGTAAGATTCACGGGAGACAGAATAAGATTTCTCTTTAAAATTAGAAGCAAAGTCGAACTGTGATTCGTTAGGTCTGATTTGGAAAGCAGAGAGCCGGATTGGTGCTCGTTTGGATGCATCACATCCCGACGGGACTGAGTGTTGTCTCGTCAGTGAGGTCGGTCGGTCGTCTGCATGAAGTACCAGTCTGTAAGATTCACGGGAGACACAAGCAGATTTCTCTTCAAAATTGGAAATAGTGATGTAATCGAAAATCGACAAGATAGATCCGATTGTCGAGTATAATTACCACCTCTCCCTCCTCCCAAGTTCACTCTTTTTCTTGCTCCTTAGATTTCTACGCCCTGGGCTTCCTCGCGGTTGTGCTGGGGCACTCTCCTTTGTGTTTATATCTTGATTATGACACCGACTGCAAGCAACTGGCGCCAGTCGAGTGGTGTCTGAAGAATCTCTCTTCTTCTCTTATGTCCTCTCTCGCACCACTCTCCACTCTGGTTTCGACATGTATCACCCATTCAGCATCCCTACTCAACTACCGAGTTACGGGAAATGTCGACTATCAAGTTCAGTGGGTCGGTTATAATAGGGTCGACACTGCCTGGGAGAGTACGGAATAGATATCTTGCACCTGCTCTGAGGTGAACAATTGAGGATGTCAAACCAGAGCTCGGATGATCAGAAGACGAGGTTAGCATGCACCTCTTCTCCTCGTACAGGCCCTGCTAACATGTCCGACAGACATTCAACTGAGTGTTGTCACATGCAGTCTTCCTCAACGACATTCAAATGGCATTCAACCTGAAACCGGCGCATCGCGACCAGAGACGCCAACTCAAGCCAGTCTGCTCCTCAGTCTGCTACCCAGACAAGTGTGGACAACGCTATCAGGTAAGTCTCACTCATTGAAATCCCACACTGCTGGAATACGGTTCTAATAGCAGAGTACAGGTGGACTCCCTGCTGCGGACGAAGCCCACGGTATGGCACACAAGAGATGATTCCCTATGGTTCCAAAACCTTACGCCTTGACAAATATCCATAAGGCATGAATGTCAACTTTGGCCCCAACGCCCGGGGGTTAAACAGTACCAACCCCAGACAAAGTTCGAGAGTTCAAGCGCGAACGTCGGTTGTCCTGCTATTTTCATCGTGAGCTCAAAAGTCTCACGCTTGTCTCCAAGAGATTTCGCCTCATGGATGGCATCATGAAGGATTTACATACCTGGTAAATATCCATTATGAATTGGCGATGACCACGAAGCCACAGACCTCGCCCGAGCGGCACTCGAGAATCTCGACAACACCACAATACGATCTTCTTTGTCATCCTCCTTATCTACCTATCTTTACCGATTCAATGAGCACTCTTCGGTCAGCGGCCTGGGTCTTGTCCTTCTTTGTCTTGCGCTTCTTGGATTTCTTTCCTTTGCCGGGGCGTCTTGTCTTTCTCTGTGGCGAGATCCCGATGACCAACCTTGATGATGTTGATGGTGTTGATGATGCTTGTCGCATATCAACGATCAAGAGCACAGAACATCCCTGCTACATCTGCACTGAATCGCGCGGCTATGGAGTCGCCGTCTCATCTCAGCGCTGCGCAAACCGAGTCGGGATGTCTGGGACGAAAACGAGCCCTGTGAACCGCTCACTGAGCAGAGAAAGCGAGGAAGAACCTCATAATTTCAGGCGAGAGCGAGAACCAACAGCTCCACACGAGGAGCGATCTGACAGAGGAAGATGCGCATGAACCTGTCGGTGGAAACGAGATACATCGCTCAGACAACGATGGCTCCGCAGACAATCAAGCCGAAAGCCTCTTCATGGGAATGACAGGCACCGCCAGAGCGAGTGCGACATCGCATAATCATCCTCGTCTATCTCGTTTTCGACATCGAGTGACTTTTTTCCAGATGAGCGCTCAATCCTGGTAGGGTGACTTCCATTGCTCGCATAGATTCTTGAAAACAAGTCAAGATTGCGTCCACAGATTCAACGACACAGAATTGTCCATCAACTGTCTCGTGGCCTCCATGCAGCTGTCAAGCTTCGAAAGAGATACAACTACAAGACATGGTGGAGGAAAGCAGAGAAAAAACAATACGAAAGCTTGATGGGTAAAGAAGCCTGGACCCTTGTTGACCGTCCGGCTGGCGTCAAGGTGCTCGATGGAAAATGGGTCTACGATGTGAGGTATCCCGATGGAGAAGAACCCTATCCACGAGCCCGTTGGGTCGTCCGAGGTGACCAAGAGAAAGGTAACTATGCAACCAGAGAGATTTACGCTGCAGCCTTGGTCCAGTTCAGACCAGTGAGGAGTTCGCCCTCACCAACTCTGGACGCCAAGCTCCGGATACAAGGGAGAGTTTTTTTCACACACGCATTCCTACACCTGAAGGAGTTCATCATCAACAAGCTTGAGACCTTCTACCCATACCAAGCCATCATTGAGACAACGACAGCGACAAAGTCTAGGAGATGACAGAGACCTCCTTCGATCGACCCCCATTGGAACCAAGTCTGCGATTCCGTCGAAATCTAAGATTCACCGTTGCGTACTGAATAGGATCTGAGCATGCCATCGTGACTATCCCAACCGAGGTCTTGCAGACAAGGCCAAAGGAGGAGGTGCGGAAGTTGAAGCTCATTGATGACCGGTTCACAATCCTGGTTCAAAGAGCAGGAGATCTCCCTGTCGGCACAGATCCACGTCTCACAAGGCCAGCTAACAATCATGAAATCCTTTCCAGCCTCGATGAGATGGCTGTCGGTACGCAGAACGGCACAGCACACAATATCCTCTATATTGCGGCCCCCATTCTACTAACGAGACTTGCTTTCAACATCCTCCCTGACCATATTGTCTTTATATCGCTTCATGCGATGATGAAAGAATTCCTCAAAATGGATCACATTATCCAACTGCACCAGCCATGGAGTCTTCTCAAGCTAGGGCAACCCTGGAAACATACCGAAACTACACACAAGCTCGCCTCGAGCGTGGCCAGCCGTGGTGGGGGAAAAGACACTTGGAACCTGACTCAAGTCAATGCCTTGAGAAAGGAATTGTGCCATAAAGAAAGGAGGCTGCCATATCAACTCGCCATCCGCACACACGACCATCCCTATGTTCACGGAATCTACCTATCAGATGAGATGGGGCTTAGAAAGACTGTCTCAGCACTGGCCACAGTCGCCCTCACACGAATGTCATTTATGATGAAGGACGCTTGTCACAGAATGCCAGTATAGAGGAGGTCATCTTTACGAAACGGGATCAATACCATCAGGTAGTGAATATCCAGGATAATTCATATAAAACACACTAAAAAAACATAAATAAACATAATTGAAATATAAAAATCCTTTATATTAATCCATATGGGAATGGAAAGAGATGTAACTAACAGTTTTATCTCTCGAGTACATAGAATACTCATTGGTGAATTAGGACTATATAATCCACTTAAGAGTCGTAATCCTCACCCAATGAGAAGGCGCAGTGGCAGAGTGGTCTAATGCGATAGACTAGAAATCTATTCTCTTCGGAGGCGTCTGTTCGAATCAGGCCTGCGTCGATTGGTGTTATTTTCTTTTTTGATATTTCTTTGTATATTCAGTTTTATTTTACTTTTTGCAACGGGTGGTTATAAAACACCATTCGGATAATATTTTGGTACGTAACCTCATTAATTGATAAGTCCTTGTGGAGCAGACATCTGTATGGCCAACTAATACACGTCCAATCAGACATCCCACTCAGAACAGGCAAAGCGACATATCACCCTGGGTTCTTGGTAAGACGGGAAATTAGTTGCCGTGTCGTATTGGGCTTTTGGTGGAAACCATCCGAAGGACCGTAAGCTCCATAGGAATCGGACAATACATAAAGCAAGTCAAGAACGGGGGCTTTAGTAAACATGTTTACAATACCTCCGAGCGTATTCCCCGAACCGATCTTGACCTTTCACAGCTTCTGGTGCATCCTAGCTCTTATCTCAAGCATGACTAAAATGATGGCATATTTCTTATATAAGGTCTGCTCTCTCTGGGAATATGACGAGAGCATAAGCATCAAGGCATTGCAGGTTTCAACATGGCGACTACAGAGATGAAAGACACCATCAAGCCTCATACGGCCGGAAACGATCAGACACCCTCGTCGTCACCATCCGTTAACTCGTCCGACCAGACACAAACAGTTCAGGAAGATGGACAAGTGCAGATACCCACCACTGAAAAGACGAAGCCGCCGGCTTTCAACAAAGATTATCGCTTCTGGATGATCATGGTTACCCTGGTCCTCGCAACACTCCTCGCATCCCTCGAAGCAACTGTTGTTATTACTTCTCTTCCAACTATCGTCAAAAGTCTCAATCTTGGAACTAGTTATATCTGGGTTACAAATGTTTTCTTCCTGACAACGTAAGCCTACTCCTCTACCGAATGTACGACTACTAACATGTTATAGTGCCTGTGTCCAGCCTCTTTTCGGTCAACTTTGCGACCTTTGGGGTCGTAAAAAGGTCATGATGTTCATCTTTGCTCTATACACCCTCGGAAGCGGTATCGCAGGTGGTGCCAACGGCGGCGGAATGCTTATCGCCGGACGAACGATCCAGGGTATAGGTGCTGGTGGAGTTACCATGGCCAACGACGTTATCATCTCTGATTTGGTGCCGCTTCGATACAGAGGAAACTACATCGCTGTTCTTCTTCTTGTCATGACTGTTGGCTTTGCAGTTGGGCCATTTCTTGGTGGTGTTATTGTTGAGAACACAACGTGGAGATGGGTAAGTCTATTGACAACCTCTGATGATCTTGACTGACTCGAAACTCAGGTATTCTACCTCAACCTTCCCCTGGGAGGGACTGCCATCATCGTTACGTACTTCTTCCTAAACCTGCAATACGATAGAACACAATCGACCATGGATAAGCTTCGTCGTATTGACTATATCGGCAATGGTATCCTTATCGCCTCAAGCATATCGATCCTCATCGCCCTCACTTGGGCAGGCCCTGTTCATCCCTGGTCCGACGCTCGAGTTCTAGCCCCCTTGATAATAGGACTTCTCGGTCTTGTTGGATTCGTCATCTATGAAGCTTCCGGAATCCCTTCTCAACCTGTCATGCCTATCAGACTATTCCCAAACCGCACATCATACATCATCTACACCAACACATTTCTCAACATGTTGTTGATCCAATGGTGCTACTTCTTCCTCCCCTTATACTTCCAGGCTGTCAGACTATCAAGCCCTTCAAGGTCAGGAGTGCAGATGCTTCCCATTGCTCTCATCGCCGTCCCCGGTGCTGCTCTATCCGCCGTCATTCTTACAAAATGGGGCAAATACAAAATTCTACACGTATCGGGTTTCTTTCTCATGACCACGGGCGTTGGTCTGCTTGGTCTTCTCGATGAAGATAGTCCCCCGGCAGCTTGGATATTGCTACAATTCATTCCAGCTATCGGCTCCGGCTTCCTGCTCAATACTCTGCTTCCCGCCTTTCAAGCCTCCACTGATGAAGCCGACCAAGCCGCCGCAACAGGAAATTGGTCCTTCACGCGTTCATTTGGCTCGGTCTGGGGTGTGGCTATTGCAGGAACCGTGTTCAACTCTTACACGAAACAGTATTCGCATATGATCGATAACGAGTTGGCTCGGGAGGCACTCAGCTCAGGAGATTCTTACCAGAGTGCGACGCGTGCCTTCGTTCTGCAGTTTGAGGAGGTGATTCAAACTCAGATCCGGCATGTATTTATGCTGTCCCTGCGAAGAGTCTACATCATCTCTGTGACATTTGGTGGACTCGCCTTTCTGCTTTCTTTGTTTGAGAAGGATATACCCCTGCGTAAAGAACTGGATACGCAGTATGGTTTGGATGAGAGGGCGCCTGTTAAGGAGAAGGGAGACGAAGTGTAGTTAGAACATCTATTTTCTTTTGTGAAAACCCGATAGACCTTGTGTATTCTAATTCTATATCTCCTATTCAAGATTACAAGAATTCTCGAACAGCTTCCCAGAAAGCCTGGGGATTCTCAGCCATGGGAAGATGACCCGTTTGAGGGACAATCTTCAACTCTACACCGTTGTCGCCAAGGAGTCCCTTGCTTGCGTCCATAGCCTTGACCAGAGCACCCTTGGCATCTTCCTCTCCGACAACGAACAGGCCGCGCACTTTGCAGCCGCCCATCTTGGGCTTGAGGTCATAGTCCCAAAGAGCAGTGTTGCTGTATTTGAAACCCTCAACATCGTTAGCAGCTACCATATCTGTCATCCACTTAACAGTCTCGGCGTTGGTAGAGGGATGGAACCAGCGTTGTACAGTTTGCCCAGCAAGCTTCTCGATTCCCTTTCCGCCATCCTCTTCAGCGAGAGCTGTTCGGTCCTTCCATGCCTGCGTGTTTGCAGGGCTTGATGTAGGGTTAAAGTCACAAGCAATGAACTGCTCGAGACGCTCTGGGTACTTGATGGCGAAGTTCTGGGTAGTAACACCACCGAAGGAAACGCCGATAAGAGTATGCAGCTTGGTGATGCGGAGAGCGTCAAGCACTTCTCGAAGATCGTCGGTCAAGCGATCCACGGTAGCAGCGACAGGAGGTTGAGGCACGGCGTGTCGGCCACGGGTATCGTATCGTAGAATTCGAAGATCGGGGCGTTCTTGTTTGAGAATCTTCACGACAGGTTCCCACATGTCAAGCGAAGTCAACAGCGAATTAGTGAAAGCGACTGTGGGAGCCTTGGGGTCGGGGTTACCCTCCAATCGGTAGGGGATGACTAGAGAATCCGAGGTTGTGATAAAGGAGTTGATGGCAGCGTTGGGGCCAGGTGTGGTGGATTGCTTCGAGTCTGGAGAGGTGAAAGCAGCTGTTGATGGAAGCTTGGACAATGATTCCAGTTCTCGAGGAGCTGGGCCAAAGACGTAGAAGAGAGAATATGTTCTTCGGCCCTTGGAAGCCACGTATTTGTCAAAGACCCGAGTGCGCCAAGGAGTATCCATCGAGGCCTTGTGCTCTGGTCCACCTTGTCCGTTCTCCTTAGCATAGTCATGAAGCGTAAGGAGAGTTGTCTTGCCCTGTCCTTCAAGATATGACGTCTTGTAGGCGCGCGAGCGCAACCAGCCCGGGACCTTGGACAGCATGGGAATATGTTCCTCAACCAACCACTTATTGTATTCCTCTTCAGCTCCCTCAACGTCCTTGAGCTCAATTGTCACCGCAGTGGTCTGAAGACCCTCGGCCTCTTGGTCAGAGAGCTTCTCAAAGGGTGTGAAATTGTCAGACTCCTTGGAGTGAACAAGGTCCCAGAAGTATCGCTTCACGTCGACTTGGCCAATTGTCTCGGCTTCTCGAGGAGATCGGTTGGCGCGCAATGTCAGGTATGTCTCGGTTTCAAGGTGTGGCATAGACGTCACGTCGTAAGCGGCGAGGAAAGTAGGTTCCTGTCCATCGGTGGCTTTATAACGAAGACCGTTGGAGAAGATCTGGGGGAGGCGTAGACGAGTCGGGCCGTGCTCGTTATTATACCACTCGTGGAATTGGTCTAGAGACAGCCCAGGCTTGGGCTGCATCGTGACGTAGAGGTTACCGGGAGGAGACATGATGATGGTGGTGGTGATGGTATGGTTGCAATTGAGGAAGAGAAGTTCAATGAGCAGTATCTCAGTTATTATAAAGCGCCCTCAGGGCATTCGGAGGAATGATTTACATGACGGCAGGTGGAGCGGGAGTTCGTGATTCGGCTCGGCAGATGGAATCGGGAATGGAACGTTTGAGGCGGGCGGAAGTGGAGGGGAGGTGTAAATGTTTACCCCGCCGCTCACCGAAGCTCACCGGAACTCACCCCGAAAACGGGGGTCCACACCAGAGGCACACCGAGAAGATCTCCCCGAGACGGAAAGAGCCGAGCGAGTCTTTGACCACGCCAAGTCACGCCAGGGTATATACATACTGTAAAGATAACAGCAGATGGTGCATTATTGTACTGTTCGATGTTAGGGATCACTGTATCTAACCTTTACCTACACTTTACGGCGCTATTGTGTTGAACCATTGTGTTTGCTAGGTATTGTTTGCCAGTGTTGAGCAGCGTTTGGGTTCTTCTTCCTCTTGCCCGCCAGCATTGAGTGGTTAGACTGTTTTTCACTCTTCTCTCATTCCTTCGTTTCAATTTCTCTTCTCTCTTTCTCGTCTATCCCCCTCTCGTCACGTTTTACTTTTATCACTTCGTTAAACACGGTACATATCCAGACGTTTCACAGCAACCGGCCTCCCGCATAATTCTCTGTCTCATCCAATCTCATACTCGCATGTGATTCCACAACCTGCACTCTTCCACTTCAGGTGATTTTGAGGAGTCGAAGTTCTATTTACTTCTGTTGACGGTATCTCATTGGGCCTAAGAGAATGCGCTGAACATGTGAGAGTCAACAGCCACAAAACAGCATGGAAACGAAACTAACGGATTCCAGACTTTACACTTGATTTGTACCCATGAGACATTCATACTCTTTCTGAGAGAAACACTATTGACGCACGCGAGGTTGTTTTCCTTGCCCATCTGCAAAGATGGAAGTACTTTGTCGAAACGTCCCTCAGGACTTGTCGGAAGAAGACTTCAAACGCGAGCTCATTCCGTTCATGAAGGCCCTGAACATCACAGACTTCTACTGCGAAAAGCCTAAGCGGAAACCCAATTCATGGATCAGGTTTCTTGAAACCCGAGATGGCCAAGCATTTCTCAACAGACATGGCAAGCAAAGACGCCATGACGACCAGCAAAAGGAGAACATGAACCCGAGATATCCGTTCAATGCCAACAACAGACCAAGAGATACCCCGCGCCTTCACATTCTCAAGACCGCCGTCTTCGTTGAAATGAGCAACCGACCCCTTGACAAGCATTTCATCGCACATCTCAAGCTCGAACGCGATAAAAAGAAAAAACCTGCTACCGCCACCGTTAAGGACCGCCAGGCCCCGGTCAAAGCCTTCAACATATGGGCCATGGGCTGTGGTGAAAACACCTTTTGCGGTCCTGACAAGGTCATCACATTTGTTGAACACAACAGCTTCGTTCTCCCAAAACATGTCATTGGCAAGTTCACGCCGCAGTGGTTAACCGTCTACGCTGAAAATGGAAATCGTATCGACTTTCACAACGACACTATTCAGGACCTTATCGCCACTCGCTGCGATATTTCCCTCACATTGGTTTTGACTGAGCCGCCCAAGATGTACACACCTTGCAAAGCTGATAACGGGTTTCGGCAATGGAGAAGAATGCAAGGGTTATCTGACTGGGGGTTGTTTCAAGAATACTCAGCATCTTGCCTCGTCTATCGTATCTACTTCACGATTGGTACCGAATTCGAGGAAGTCCTACGATCCTTGAAGAGCCGAGATATTCTTGCCATTACCAATCACGACGTGCCATCCCTAGTATCGAGGTATATGGAGCCACAGAGTAACCATTTCCTCAGCCACCGGCAATTTATAGAGAAGGCTAAGGGTCTCCTCACATCAGGAAATGTTCATTTCGCCCTTCTATTCCAAGTCCAAGCTCTGGTGTGGAACAACTATATCAACCCAGCGAGCGGTATAGAACTTCTGGATCTTCTGGATCATGTTATCGCGGATGCGAATGAGAAGAAGGTCGCAGCCCCGGTGACTACAGACGCCATGAAGACCCTTTTTCAAAAGATCCCCTACCCTTGTCCCGGTACCGACCCTGATGAGTTGGATGTGATTAGGATCATGGCCAACATCATGGATGAAGAATACGAGGCCCGATCTGAAAATCCCCAGAGAGACAGAATCTATGGAGCCAAGATACCAGACCATCAAATCTACGTCTTCAAGGCTTTGATAACTCCTACGCGTGTTCTTCTCACTGGCCCTGATCCCGAAAGTAAGAACAGGGTGCTACGCAAATACCACCAGAACAACGACTATTTCTTGCGTGTCATTTTCTGCGAGGAGGACGGCCAGGAACTGAATTTTCACCCAAAGGTCGACAACGAAACGATCTTTAAACGTTTCCGACGCGTCATGGATGAGGGTATCCTTATCGCTGGTAGAAAGTTTCAATTCCTGGGGTTCTCGCATTCATCTCTTCGATCCCACTCCGCCTGGTTCTGTGCGCCATTTACCGATTCAAACTTTGAACGCCAGACTCCCGAAGCTATCCTGCAAGCTCTCGGTGATTTCAGTCAGATTAGAGTGCCGGCAAAGTGCGCAGCGCGGATCGGTCAGGCCTTCTCCGAGACACCATATGCAGTCCCAATCTTTGAGACCGACATCAAACCACGATTCATCCCAGATGTGAAATCAAAGGACGGCACCCGTGTATTTAGTGATGGTGTTGGAACGATTTCCAAGGAGGCGCTCGAGGAAGTGTGGCCTTATCTCTCAATGCGAGCTGCGGTTCCAACATGCCTCCAAATTCGTTGGGCTGGCTGCAAGGGAATGCTTTCCCTGGACACCACACTGAAAGGAAAGGTATTCTGCATACGACGAGAATCCATGATGAAATTTCCCAGCAATGACACCAAGGAACTGGGTATTTGCGACGCGTCATCCAAACCTTTGCGACTTGTGTTGAACCGCCAAATGATCAAGATCTTGGAGGATATGGGGACGCCTGATGAGTGGTTCTTTGACCTCCAACAAAACGCACTTGATATCCTCCGTAATGTCACATCTCACGCGACCAACACCAGCCACTTCTTGGAGTACCAAGCGATTGGTGTAACTATGGGTTTGCCAAAGCTAGTAAAGCAACTGGAGAAAATGGGGATCGATTATCGGCGAGACAAGTTTCTCAAATCGGCTGTTGAGCACGTCGTCTTACGGGAATTGAGATTGCTGAAGCATAAGGCTCGAATTCCTGTTTCGAAAGGAGTGACTCTTTTTGGTATCATGGATGAGACGGGATTCCTCAAAGCTGGTCAGGTCTATGTCACATACGACAAGACCCATAGCGTGTACAAAGGTCAACGTATCAACTCTTCGCTGAGTGATGGTCAAATCATAGTCACACGCTCGCCAGCTCTTCATCCAGGCGATATCCAAATCGTCGATCAGGTCACCCCTCCGCTGGGACACCCTCTCAGAAGCCTCCAGAACTGCATTGTGTTCAGTCAAAAAGGCAGCCGTGACTTACCAAGTATGCTGAGCGGAGGTGATCTTGATGGTGATCTCTATAATATTATTTGGGATCACGACGCAATGCCCGTTCGATACTTTCAACCAGCCGACTACCCGAGAGTTGCCCCAAAGCCTCTGGATCGTCCGGTGAAGCCTGAGGATATCGCCGACTTCTTTATTGACTTTATGCGAACAGATATATTGGGCATGATTGCAACAAGACATGTGGTATTGGCCGATTACCATGAACTGGGAACTACCCATCCTGATTGTATTGAGCTGGCGGGGCTACATTCTACGGCGGTCGACTTCTCCAAGACGGGAATTCCAGTTGATATTAAAGCCTTACCCAAGAACCCGCCATTCCGGCCTGATTTGTAAGAGAGCCCTTCTTTGCAACAGATAATGACCGTACTGACATATCCCCAAGCCTTGCAGCAGCACCACCCCTCAAACTGTACGACAAGGGACAAATCGCTCACCTCCAAGACGAAGACGAAGACGATAACACTGATGATGGCATGGCCCGCCACAAAACAAAATATTACCCTTCAGAAAAGGTCCTTGGTCGGTTGTATCGAAACGTCGATGAGAAGAAGATTTGGGATGAGGATATTCATCGCAAGATCAATACAGAGGGGCCATCAGTGTGGGATCAGTTGTTGACCGTTGTGGAAAAGGAGGTAATCAAGTACAATCTTGATATCGACTGGACACGAAAGTCTGAAGAGGCATGGAAGATCCGAAGCCTGTAAGTTGGACCCCATGCGTTCCGCCGTTTCGAAATGCTCACCCATTCAGATACGAATCGACTATAATCGACAAGATGTGGCACTTTTCGGAGAACCCCCGTGCATCCTTGACAGAGGTCGAAGTATTCTGCGGTTTCATTCTTAACAAACGAGGTGCCCAGACCCGACGGCAGGGTGACTCATCCATCAAACTCAAAGAAGAAATCGACCGTATCATGACGATGATTGTCAAGCAAATCCGCGATCGAGGCGTAGGCGATAGAGCAGAGACCCTGAGCACCACCACCGAGACAGGCGCGGCCCCCTCACGATGGAGAGAAGACGTGGTCGAGTTATGCTGGGCGTGTGTGGCTGTTGCGTGTATCAGAAAGGAGTTCGCCCCCTTGTTGTATCGAGGTAATGGCGATCTAGAGAGCTTTCGAGTCGTGGCGGCGTGTTGCCTGCTGAAGGAGTTGAACAATCTGGCTAGGAAGATGGATGTTCGCGATGGAGGAGGCTACATCGGAGTTGGCCGTGGGCGACGAGCTGCACGAGGTGGCAGAAATATGACGCTTCCGATACGATGATTCGAATTAGAGCTGGAGTATATTTGCGATATTTGGAAGATGACAGTACTGCTGGACATGGGCATACAAGCCTTTTGCGTGGACTATGTAGAAGATGGTGGGGGGATGTCTTGACGATAATGAATGATGAAAAGCCTTTGTTGTTTTGTACATTGAGACTAGTGTATTACCATGAGCTGTTGGTGTTAAAATACAAACATAAGAAATTTAGTTGCTTTAGATTCTCAGTTGAGGAGGCTATAATATTGATCTATCATCGGGACGTCCCTAGTCAGGCACTTCTTCTTTATCCTGAAGGGGGCTCTCTCTAGACTGAGCGACAGACGTTTGCTGTCTTAAAGAAGTATTATTCTGAACGGAAAATGATGATTGAATAATTTAGATTGCTTGATATCGTTCAATTGGTCTCTATATTGATCAGAGTGTACAAGCGCTGGGCTTCATATGAGTAGGAACGCGAGCAAGGGCCAGTTATTAGAGGCATACTGCGCATCGTGCAAATAGTTGACATACACAAGGCTGCTTATTCGATTCGGAGATGAAGACGTGGTCCTTTATTTGAATAATTTAGACTACTTGCTGCTTCATATAACCAACGTGACCCTCAACGGGGTTTAATATAAACAGCGGTTCGGGGATATACTACCACATCATCTCCTTCTAAAACACCAGAGTCCATACAGCATAAACATGAAATCGAGAAGCATCCAAACTCAGTATTGCCTCCACAGTATCGTGTTACCTGCTAAACTTAATGCGTACAGTCACAACGCCATTCCTCTGGGAGCTGCACGTTATTAAAGACCGTTGGTAAGCTTATTAGAGTATCCAATCAGACATTAACCGTTTACAGCCATCTAATACCGGTTTCCGCGCGAGCGTAGATCCTTGGATCGTGCACCGCTAAGCAGTCAACATTGACGCCACTGTTGGTTGTTAGCCTCATGTGATAGCGAGTTGGTGATACGGATATCTTTCCTGAATCACAAATTCCGATGTCTTGCATGATCTCTGAACGAACCGTGCGAGCGGCAGAACAATACGCCTTCAGTTAAATCATGGCGTTGAACCGCACACCATCTCACCGATTCGACTTGGCGAGACTCGTTTTCTCGGCGCCCGAAGGCCATGATCAAAGTACACTCGGCCAGTGTTACACAAACCCGAGATGCAGTTTGCTAGTACCTATTCCTATTCTAGAACTTGGATGACGGTATATCTGCATGGGTTCTCCGTGAACAAAGGGTCGGGTGGTCCAGTCGCGGGGGGATCCAAGAATCTGGAACTAGCCAGATGTGTGGACCAACAATCTAAAAACAGACATGTTTCACACGTTGGTTGACAGATTAGGTGATATGTGGAGAGGCTCCATAACGGGTTGGTTGGTTTGTTCTTTCTAGGGAGCGAGTACCGTTTCTTTGGCCTCAGGTACAGGAAGCTTATTGACAAAGTTAATATGGGCCGATTTACAGGCCTTTGTAAGTGTGATATATGTGTATCTTGATAACCTGAGAGTACAATGAACCTCGTGTATTCTTGACAATGATCTTGAGATATTCTCACTGTATAATACCACGTTATCGGCATCAATGGGCGTCCAACCTCAAACGAGTACGCCACCAACTCCCCGATTTATAATATGAGAGACATCACGATGTAAGAAAGGTGCATAAGTCTAAGCGTACTTTGACTGAGTAAGCCATTGACTGTCACCAAGGCATGGCCGAGTCTGGATTGTTTGTCGGGCTGCCCACAATGAGGCTATCCCCGTGTACACCCTCAGATATGTCCCTTCTAACCCTTCACGACAAACAACCAACTGCATGTACGACACTCCAGTAATATCTTAAAAACTTTATAATTGCAAACACAAAGCTCATGCATGTCTCATTGGGTCTTTGAGTGTTTTTCGGATACCAGTGGCTCTAGAATTCTGCAGATCGCGGTCTTGGAACTGCCCCCAACAGATTGTCCTTATTGTGTATGTGATTAGAGCTGCAGCTGAATGCATGATATGCAGGTTTGCTAGTCCAGACCATCGGGGTTATTCATAACTGAGTTTGGTGGTGAAAAAAGACATGTGTCGAGACTTGTCGATCACGATCGTAGTGTTTGGAGTCGTGAGATTGAAGTTGTATAAGTTGAAGAGATGACCAGACGAAAGAAGAGGTTGTACAGAGCTATCAAGCCATCTTCTATACGCTATTACATCAATTTTACTATTCCTTTGATAATTGTTGACTCAATTCAACATGTCTTCCACTCTTCAGACTCCCATGGACCGAATCTCTGTCCTGTCTATCAACCTTATTCCCACCGTCATACTCTTCGCTCTAGCTGCCTACATCCTTCCAGCATTGACTCGTCGTGTGCTAGACTACTTCTCATCCCAAAGCGTTCTCAAGGAAAAGTCCTTCAGCAATGATACCCTTTCCATCTCCAACCTCCCCCGTCTCTCTGGTGTAGTTCCTTGGCTGGGCCATCTGTTTGGTCTAACCATCGACAGCACTCGCTACATCAACCGTCTCATTGCATCTACTACTGCACCAATCTTCACCATCAACATCCCCTTTGCACGAATCACCGTCTGCCATCCTAGCATGGACCGAGTTCTCTCCCGTCACGTCAATGACACGGGTCTGGCTCAAGTCCTTGTCTATGTTGGCCCTCGTCTCTTTGGTCTTAAGGAGGAAACTATCAGGGCTGTCTTTGGATATAACCCTCAACCCCTCCATAAGCAAAAGTTTGGCCACTCTGAGAACATTATTTCCTTGAATCAGCGCTCTAGCAACAATATCAGGGATCGTGTCATGAAGATGCCCGAAACAAACCATGTCCTCGTTGGACGTTGGGTGTTTGAGATGACTGTCTCTGCTACTGCGAGTGCCGTATGGGGAGTTGCTAACCCCTGGAGTATGGATCAGGACTTTTCCAATGAGTTTATGTAAGTCAGGCCCTCTTCTTCTATCTCATACAGACGCTAACAAGAACCAAGGAAACTCAGTGAAACGTTCGATACACTTGGAAGACCATTCGCTTGGCTGACAGCAAACTCTGCATGGAACTCTCGCAAGTACCTTCTTGCTAGACTCCGCGAATTCCATCTCCAACACCGTGAGGCCCGTATGCAAACAACTGCCCACAGCATCAACGTCGTGGCTCACAGCGATCCTGACTGGGAGACAAACCCAGACTATTACCACATTGAGATGGTCTCAGCCCTGGGTCTTCTTGCAACAACCAGTACCCTAGCAGTCTGGTTAACGCGCCATCTCCTGACAGACCCAGAGTTGACCAATGTTATTCTCAATGAGGTGCAGCAGCTCAAGAACGTTGAAGGAGAAGACAAGCCTCGTTTGGACTTTGCCAACGTCCGCGCTGAGTGCCCATGGCTCATGGCTGCTTGGTACGAGACACTTCGTCTTCACATGACAGGCGTTGCTCGAATCGCCCGTCACGACTTTATGCTGAACCTCCCTGATTCCGACCCCATCGCTGTTCCCCAAGGCGAGATCTTCATGCTTCCAATGTGTGCGTCCAACCTCGACGTCAACAACTGGGGCTCTGATGCTGCAGTCTTCAAAGCCTCTCGCTTCATCGACAAAGCAGGTCAAGTCTCCAGTAAGGCCGTGTGCAAAGTCAGAGCCTTTGGAGTTGCGGGAAATATGTGTCCTGGTCGCGTGTTTGGCACCGATATTGTCTTCTCGGTGGTGGCAACGATGCTTCGGACTTTTGACATTGAGACTGCTCCTGGTGAGGAGTTTAGAGTACCAACTCTGCGTGGAGGGTTCAATGTTGGATTTGAGAGATATGCAGATGATGTCAAGGTGCTTCTTAGAAAGAAGGGCGTTGCTTAGAAGGGTCTTGAATTGTATGTACTGCTTCAACCTGAGGGTAGATGGGAGTGGTTCGAGATGAAGTTGAAGTATGAAAGTGCATTAGTTAAATTGACACTTACATTTAATAAAGGTTCTGCCTATCCTGCTGTATTTATATTTTGATTTGAACGTGCCTATCGACTTAACATGACTCTATGTTGGCCTGCGCACTATGGTCTTCCTATTTTGCCGATTGTTATGCATTGATGCATCGCGAAGTACCCGATACCTCATATTAATTTGATTGTTTTCACTTCAGGAATAAAAAGGTATTGTCTTATGCCTTGGCCCTTACAGCTTGTATAAGTCTTGTGGTCCTGTCAGCTAAAATGGTGTAGAGTGATCCTGGAATGTCCCTGATATACACTATGTATTTTCCAATAATGAAGCTTCGGTATCAATTAGCACTATGAAGCAATACTAAATAAAATTCGAATCTCAAGGTCCGAACGTCAGATAAGAAGCCACACATATTCAATTGTTGGCTGATTCAACGCCATCATCAACGCCAGTAAGGAGATGTCCAAGTGTGTGTATCATCCTTACAACCCCTTTTCTTTTCCATATTATAATATCGGTGCGCCACTTTAATTAAGCACGTCGAGCCTTCTCGCTATATCCCTTGATAACGGTAGACAGATCGCCGACAGGAATTTGGATGGGGAAGTCCACGATGGCGAAGAGTACAGCGATGAGGATGTACCAGCCCGACATGCATGTAACGAATCCAAACGCGCCACCAGCCTATTCTGATGTTAGCATTGTTTCATAAGTTGTCTGGAGGGAAAGAGGACATACAAGAAGGAGTTTTCTTGCGAGCTCAGCGTTGCCAGTGAAGTCATCAGCAAGTGCCCAGAAAGCAGCAGTGATCATCAAGAAGCAGAATGTCAAGCTAAAGAAGATCATGACGAAGACGACGTTGGTTCGGAAGGCGCAGATGAGGAAGATGAAGGACAGGACACCCATGAAGAGTAGCCAGAAGGCTATAACCAATTAGCAAAGGAACGGTAAGCCAGAGACTATCATAACGTACCAAGACTGGCATTGAAGCCACGAGTAGCGAGACCCTCAGCAGCGGATGTAGCATCGGCGGGAGCATATGAGGCGTAGGCAGCAAAGGCAGGGATGAGAGTGCCACCGTAGGAGAACCAGAAACCACCAAAAGAACAGAAAACACAGGCTGGGAAACTGTTGCCGAGAACCCATTCGAGGATACCGCCGACGAGCATGAGAAGGCCGCCCATGAAGACGTATACAGCGCTGGTAAGAGTGTTAGATGTGTTTATAAGGGGTCGATTATGGGCGAAGCACGTACTTTGAAGCGGCACCGCTGCCACCAGCACCTCTCCAACCCATGAGATCACAAGTCAGGGGTGTAAAGGCGAGCAGAAAGCCAACAAGAGCACTACACAACAAAGTTAGCCAGAGTTCTGATAAATAGAGATGAAACTGTCGCACATAGGTGTCGGGTTTCCAAAAGTCTGTCGAAGATCTCCCTTGACTTTGTTCATAGGAGAAAGGTACAGCTTCTCAAACAGCTCAGGGCTCATCTGAACACTCTGCGCTGTTCGCAGCCTGTTGAGAGACTCTAGGCGCTGGGCCTCAGCGTCGAAGCCGTTAAGACCATCGTGCTTCTCGTGTAATTGCTCGCTGTGCTCGGTGGTAGCGGCCATTGTGGTGATTTCTTCCAGGGTGAAGTGATTATCGAGGAGTTTCTTGCTTAATTAAAAGGAAAGGGGAAGATGTTATGCAGAACTGAAATCGAACTATGGGTATCTTGATGAATGGTGAAGAAGACGGGGAATTTGGCATGGACAAGGCCGGGCTCATATCAGGCCATAGCTCACTCCTATATATAATCTGATATGTGAAATACAATAATACCAATAAGCTCAAGAGCCAAGTCTGGTGCCCCAGATTGGCACGGAACAGGGGCGCCACCCTTTGATCCGGCACTCCAGTTCCAGTTCTAGTTCATGTTGCTTCTGTTTCCCCAGGTCTATCAAGCCCAGCCCAGATCTCCACCACTAGGAGAACGGGAACAACAAACTGCATCCAAGGATCTAATTCTAGAGTGACGATCAGCCATCTGTCCGTTTACAAACACCTGTTACTTGGCGCCGTGTCATCCGGGAAACGAGTCAAGCATGTCTGAGATTCATCACAATATCAAGATGGGAGAACAACACTGGAAGCAAGCAAGTCTCCGATTCGACGAGGTCATGAGCCAGTCTAGCCTCTCGTAGCCAAAGTGTAACTTGTTACCCCAGCCTGCATGTGTGAGGTTGCGGGGGAGGAATTAGATTGGCAGCGCTAAGACCAGAGTTAAATTGGAGTTCAACCCCAGATGCATATCTCCACACGGTCCCTTCGCCCGGCTGTGACCAACCTCACCGTCGATTATGATGCGGGGGGAGAGGATCGACTTGTTGAGGGGTCTTGGGGGAGCATATCAATTGCCGGTTGAGGGTAGTCTAGATTGAGAGGCAAGATTGACTTTGACTCTAGTAATTCAAGTCGTGAGGGGACGATAGTGGCCGATATAGCAGCAAGGGACCTGGCAGAACGCCAACCTGGGGAAGAGAATCGAAATTACAAACAGATTTCTTCGCGTATCAAAGATCACCGGGGCCCCGGACTTGTACTGCCTCCGTGCATATTACTTAGAGTGGTGTCTGTGGTCTAAGAAGCAGAACTTCGGATCCGCTGCCAGATGGTGGAGATCTCATACACGAAGTAGGGAGGGACTAATGTATATGGGAGTTCAACTGTAACGTGGCAGGGAACATACAAGTAAGTGATTGGGAAAAGAAGCTTCGTTGATGGGTCGATTATGTTTGTCTGTACTAGTTGCCGCGAGAGAACATCCCACGTTTTTGAGGGCGTTTCTTTTTCTAAGTTTGTATGAATAATTGTGCTCGCAACGGTCAAAGTGACTGACTCGATAAATGTCCCTTTTCTCCAATTCTATAAACCGTCTGTTTGATAGGATATGCCATGTCTCACCTTGTGTAATAGTAATACTGACTATCTCAATAACAGTTAAAGCGCATATGTAGCGACTTCACCTTGTTTCTACTACAGTTACAAAAGACACCCTCCATCTCTGATATTAATCTTCGTATTCAAGCAAACAAAGTTCCTTTCCCCATTGCCCCAGACTGTTCCTCTCCTCCCCAGACTCTTCCCTGCTACAAACTACAAAATGAGGGGAAACATGTTGTTGACTGCGGCTCCGAGGTTTTAGGTGACGCTAAATCGCGGTTCCGCCTTTTAGCCCTGTCACTAAAAACGCCCTGTTGCACCAGTCATCAACCCTAGACCTGGCAATAGAAATCTGGGGTCTAAGTTAGAACGGAAGATGGGAGAATAAAAGACCGTGGAATGATAGACTATTCATTGGTTGGTGAGTAAACTACCTCAAGCCGTCATTGATAATACTTGTTTCTGAGAACTCCATATTGTTCAACTCAACTCGATCATGGCAATTGACTGTTCAATCGTATTTTATTAACCTCATCGTGGTTACAACTAACAATGGCTTTCTGTTTGACTTGAATCTTACAATCATTGATAAATGATAGGCCTTATCCTCTTCGAGTCCCTTACATATTGCTGTTTCTAGTACTGACTTACAAGTCGATGTTGTCATCATGAGTAGCCAATCCGTCATGACTTTTTCAACGACGTCACATACAGAGAGAGTAGAAAATAAACAAAATAGTAGAACATTCTCATTCAACATTGTCCAATCGATCTTGCATTGACCACCACAGCACTCCTACACACACATCAGCTTTAAACACTCTAACTTTATCATATCTTCCAAAACACTTAACAATGAAGCAAGTCTTCGGTGCTGGCCAGCAAGGTTCCGCTGCAGTCCCCATCACAGCAGGCGTAGCGGCCCTCGGCGCAGGCGTCTACTACCTAGGCAGATCCAAGCCTCAAACCACACCTGAACAAGATCGCAGGGGCCGCGCGGAGGCCAAAAGGGCCGAGGGCCTCAGCGGAGCAGGCATTGGGGGAAATGCCGTCACGGGCGGGCACGAGCTGAGTCACGTCGACTCGCACCGTAAAGAGAACACTACGGCACCTCTCGAGAAGCTCCCCAGCGGTGGAGTAGGTGGAGGAGTTGGTGCCGGTGGTTCCAACGTTCGAACTTCAGTTGAGATGTCTGGCAAGAAACAGGCCGGTACATCGAGCACTTCTCACCCTAGTGCGATGCTGGGTAGTTTGTTTGGGACTGGAGGATCTAAGGCTGGTGATGGGTCGGGAGTTGAGACTAAGGATACACGCGTGGCTAGCAACTACGATGGTACGCCAACCAAGAGGGATGCAACGCATCACGACCAACACCAGCCGAGAGTGGAAAAGCCTGGGCGCAACGACAGTGATAACAAGGATAAGGGTGGCAGCAGTAATGGCCAGTCAGTTGGGCAATCACTTCAGGGCGCTTTTGGTCTGGGAGGAGGCAATGTTGCTGAGCCTGGTGCTCAGAACCAAGGGTTTCGTGACACCCGAGTTGCGAGCAATCATACTGAAACTCCGACTAAAAGGGGTGCCAACTAGGAGCAATTCATTGTACCAAGTAATCATAGCAGGAGTTTGAAAAATTGAACAGCATCTAACAGTTGCATCGTTGACATAATCTCCTCAAGTCAGGGATACGAAGTCTAGATCCTCCATAAAACAAGAACGTCGACTTGATGAGAACTAGTAACGCCATGATATGGTACCTAGCGACGGTGATCAATCTCCCATGGGCGCATCTTTGTGTTGAGTTGTTGAGCTGAAGCTGGTTCGTGACTCGCATCGCATAGTCAACTTTCACCCCAGAAGTCTGCAAGATCCATATCCTTAGATCAGATGCCGTACAAGGAAGTAGGTCTGATCTAATCCCATGCGAAAGCTGAGAAAAAGGAGTACCGCAAACGAATCGAGATTGTCACTGCCACTCCATCTCCATGTCTCCGGATGTACCCCAGACTCCAAGTCCCGCTGTCCCAGACCATCCTTATTTCATGCATGTCCCATCTGCCGTGTCAAACATCTGCTTCATCAGGATCCTGACTCGAAAACCACCATTTCCCTGGGAACTTTTGCTCTATGCTTGGTGGATACGTCCAGAATACCAGAAAGGCAATAACTTTGTTGAGAATCCTCTTTGGTCTTGACTGATTTGGCATGAAGCGGCGCCAGAGCTTGTATTCAGATACAAGGAGGGTATTTCCCAGGACGTTTAGAAAACGAAAAAGCCTGGCTTTGTTAGTACATTGTTCTCATAATGGGGTTATACACTTACATGTTAGAACCAATAAAGAACACTGTTGCAATGTCTGCTTGTTGAGCTCCCTCAGGCCTTTGTTCCATGGTTCTGACAACGCCAGTAAGGGGAGGAACCCAAAGTCCTAGAATACCCATTTCTAAGAGCAAAGACCAGTGATAGGTTCTCAACTCTGTACCCCTTACCATACTCAAGCAAAACACCCAACCCCCCATGAGAAAGTTGACCTAGACTTATCAGCATAACACTCCCTCTCAAATATCAGTTCACTTACGATTGTAGGGCCAATAACCAGTCTTTCCTTCTTATAATACCTCCAGCACAGCGCAGTTCCTACAATGGTAATCGTACCCTGCGCACAGCCAACCAGGAAGTAGTACAGAAGAATCATGCGATATCTCCTATAACACAACCGATGGAACTCATACTCCTTCCACGCAGCATCCGACGTGACAGGAAATCCGCAATATCGACACACACAAACCGTCGCAAAGGTTCCAAGCGTATACATACGACCCACGACGAAACCTCCTCTCGAGGAAACACAGTCGAGGCATTCGTTGGCGAGTGGATATCTCTCGTCAGACTCGTCAGCGTGAATGAGTTGATCTCTTAGAGGGTCGTAGCGGAGACAGCGATAGCATGTCGATAGCAGCTCGAACTTTATAGTCGGGAAGACTTCGCGGATGAAGGATTTGCTGATTCTGTATCGCAAAAGACGACATGTTCGACGGAGAGATTCGACTTCGCCGAACGTGAGGTGCTGCAGGATCATTACTTGCAGTTCCGCCGGGAGTAGAATCAGATAATTGTCTATATTATCAGTCGCCCTGTTCGAGCTTCGTGGAGTCTTGCGATCAGAAGGCGATACTGTCGCTTTCTTGACATCCTTGTTGTCATCTCCGCTCGTTGAATCCGTGGTCGTAGAGTTATCATCATCGATGCGCGCAATTTCACCGCAAAACTGCTGCCGCATATAATCAATCGCCCTAAAGGAAGTCATTTTACGATTTCGCAACATCATTTTCCACGATGAACTTTCTAAGAATCATCATGACAACAAAAAAGGCCGGACTGCTCTTCTTGATACGTAAACGTAAGCTCGCCGCCAACCGTTATCGAAATCCTGTCAGCGCCAACCCAGAATTCGAACCTCTGCCCATTGCTATTTGTAGTTCTGACGCCGTAGACCTTCTCAGAGATATTACTCGAGTAGCGTGTCGGATAAGCAGAGCGCAGCATCGTAAACACAGTCAGCCCACGTGCTTACTGTGGTGGAATACGACCACTTCTGTCGCATAAAAGGCTTCATTCTGCGACTTATCCATCTGATTGCTTTTTAACCGGAAGATTTGTGTTTTAGCGCTGAGTAAATGCCTTCTGCGTGATGTCTGCCAAGATGACTCGGAGGGTTTTGGTTGGTGATATTGTTCCAAATCAGGGCATAGCAGTTCATATCTTGGATTGAATAATTCGATACGCATAAAACCTCTTACACCATTTCCAGATACTGGCTAGATTGATGCAAGTATTGAGGCACTGCTATAATTCAGTTTAACGCTGTATCGTAGGACTTGGTCCTGATACCAAATGCTTTAACGTGCAGTTCATATGTTAGTTTTAAAGCATACAAAACTCGGAATCTTGCTTCAAACTCTGATTGAGTCTTTGAGAGAACTCACCGGAGCTGTCTGAAAACAACATTCTGTCGATGTTGTTCTTTTACAAGTAGATGAATTTCGGTGCTACATTCAACTCGACAATCTACCAGTCTCACACCCTATAACAGACATGTATCTCTCGTTGGACTATCTGAATACTCTAATCAATGAATTGCTAGGAGTATATCACTTAGGTGGGCAATAAATGGCCGACTTTCTGTTTCACGTCGGCCAGTCTAGGGTATTCGACCAAGTGCAACCCATCCCAACTGTAGGACTTGGAACAATATAATCAAGAATTTGGTACTGTCTTTGCTCTAGAGGTCTCTGCAGATTCTATATAACACATCAGTTTATAACTCTAAGTAGTTGCAGAACTCGGAGTGGGAGAAGATCTTAATAGGATTACAACCCAGAGCTGCGACAATGATAGACTCAATGACAACATTGTATTGTACAAGGGAATTCAATATGCCTAATAGGTTCAGGATGGAATTAAACTAATAATGAATATCTGAACCGAATGAATGTGTAGACTTGAAATATCTAGTCGAGGGTTGATAGACAGTTACTCTTCAGCACTGACATGTCCTCGATGCGTTGAAGTTCCCCATCGTATCACTAGTCCATTGTTCGAGATTACCACGTTGAAACAAATTGTGGTCATTTGATTCAGATTTGTTCTACTCCCATATGATATCGCCTTTCTACCCTGTATACTATTGTCGTTCTATTCACCAATACCATGCCCTGGAGCTTCGTCCGATATTCCGGTATCTCCAGAGCCCGTAGACCGGGGTCAGTACTCATCCGCGGACCAAAGACACAGCTGAACCAGGATTCTCTTAATGGCCTGTATCCCGGTTTTGAAAACGATGTCAACCGGTGAGCCGGTTGTGGCGTGGCAGAATAGCTGAGATGTTGGTCTTTCTTCACAGCCGACTATGTACAACCAGCACCTGGATTTGTGACAAGTCATGAGCAATTTTGGATCATACGAAGTATTGTCCAAGAGACGGTGTTTACGAGGTCCTAATTTGCCACTTCCAAGAATGCCATCCATATTCACCGTTCGCCAAACAAAAGCTTCGGCGTGTTATCAGGCAACATCAGTCCTTTCGAATCCACAGTACATATGCCATGCTATGCAAGGAACGGGAGTGTCCGCGGTTTCCAACCTCCCGGTAGCAGCGGAGCTTCGTTATAGGTCCCCGAGGTCAACAAGCCCTGAGTCTCACACCTCAAGAACTTCAAACAACCCTGTATAGAAACCAAGATGCCGCGGCCATGTCCATGGATGCCCTGCCCTTGTCCCGCGCGTGGAAACAAATGCAACAATACCGGATGGATGGAAATACATGCCACCCATTAAACTCCCCGTGTTGTCCATTATAGAAAAAGTAATAACTGGCTGTGCGTTGTTTGCCGACGGTCTAGACCTAGGAACCTTATCGACGAATAGGACGCTGTTCTCTCACTCACTACAATGAGAAAACAAGTAATTAAACCCCAAATATCGGCTTCATTACTCCCCGAGAGGCTTTCCCGCCATGTGGGAGACGGTTCTCGCGAAACTAACGTTTACGGCTCGGGACGTTTCACTAGCGTCCACGTATTATACCCAGATGTGTGAATAGCTTCACAGATAGACTCACACTCAGAGAAATGCCTATTTTTTCTTCTCCAATGCAACTGTCGGATTCTAAGCTCGGGCCTCTCTGCTGACGCCCCCAAATTTCCGCTTCACGACAAGCTTTTTGTGCCGTGTGCCACGAAACTCTATCAACAACAACCGTTCTGTAGCCCAAGCAAGACATTTTACCCACAACGCAAAACGTATTCCTGCACAAGGGTCCAAGTGTCGGCGAACCTTTTCCCTTGCTCTTAGCTGACGGTCTAGACTCATGATGCAATGCAGGGAATTGACTTTGGACCCTCACCCACCGCCAAGAGTTCAGACGAAAATACTGCATATCTTGCCACTCGCTTTTTGGGGATGTGTCACTCCCAGAGCTGTCAATGTCTTGGAGCTCATACCTCGGCAAGTAACCGAATGCCAATCAGATCCCTAGAATGGAATGTGGTGAGAGAATAGTCAACTTCAAGCTTTCTATCAACCTCCACTCCATGAGGTTTAAGTCTTAGTTGCATCAATGCGCATCATCAGCGTAGTTCATCGTAATCATAACGAAATCAAGAAATGAGGCGATTACGCATTTCTGAAGAACGGGGAGTCTGCAGAGATGAGACACGCATATTTGCCACCTGTGCTGGAGTAATTGCCATCTTGGGGTCCATGCCGATGTCAAGAGCATGCCTGTTTGTGTATATCGGCCTATGTCGCGTGCCCCTTGGCTATATCATGAATCTTAAGTGTCGAGCGGATAGGGACAGGTATTATCTAATACCGAAATATAACGGGGTATCAAAACCACCTCCAACATCGCGTAAGAAGGCCTGATAGAGAAAGTATACCCAGAGTATTGCAAATGCTTGTTCCTCGAGTAGTAATTCAGACACACGGCTCATCGCCAATAGCCTGTAGCTTTGCTCTGTAGCATCTTCTGATGAGTCGAAACCTCGAGCTTCCCGAGCCAGAATCCATGCGGTGGGCCAGGCGGCACTGTTGCACTGCCATACTCCTTCTGTAGCTTGAGATACTTTGCCCTACCCTCGAGACGGAACCGTTTCAACTCAGATAGCACGTCCTTCATCCCGTCAAGCTCAGCCCTTGCCGGCTCTTTGACATCAATATCCGAGGGCATGATGGCCATACACCATGCTGTGTGAGATACAAGGGCCGAAGAAGGGACGCCCGCACGTATTTGCGCAGGGGAGGCCGGTCCGACACGATGATTCACTCCGTGATGCAGCACCAGTTTCCGATAGTCTTGAAGCATGGGGTTGTTACTATCCTCGGGACCGACCCATACGTGTACCTTGATGGACTTTCCATCCACCCAGACATCCATCTCCAGGTTTTCGACCCCGTGCTGGTCCAGATCTTTTTCGCCAACGGAAGAATCCGTTAGACCCCTTCTTTGCACAGAGCCACCTGGGTCTCGAATGGTTTGCGGGCGCTCTTGGGCTTCAGTTTCGTCATCGAAGAAACTGAAACCTCTATCACCAGAGTTCAGCAACTCTTCAGCATCGATTTCTCCCACGATAGACGCATCGTCTTCGTAACAGTCCGGCTCGAACTCGAGCCGGAAGTGATTGATGCCGGTCAAAACGCTAGGACCCCGTCGGGATGACATGTCAAAGAGCGCACGCTCCTGGGCAGAGAGGAGTTTTAGGAATGATATCAGTTTATTGATCAGCGGGCCACTTGAACGTCGCGGAATGCATGTAAGGGTAAGTGAGGCGATGCGTGGGTTCGTGTCGGGGGCAAAAGCTTCTGGGAAGGCCATCTCAGCCCGCGGCAGTATTGAGTTCTCGGCGATGTACAGACGGGCCATGCTCGACAATCCCTCGAGTTGCATCGTGGGAATTTGAGTCACAATAGAATGATGTAGTTTGACGGCTCGGAGGTTGGATGACAACACTGGTCGTAGAGTATGTGTAGCATAAAAGCCATAAAGCTTAGCCGTCTTGGGCCAGATTGCCATAGTCCACTTTGAAGGCGAAATAAGCATCATAGAATCGCAGCTAAACTGCTGGAGGCGGCCCCGACACTGCGTCAGTAGCTTCCTAATGCCTAGGGATGAGATAAGGTTGCCAGAGACGTTGAGATGCGTCAGCCCTTGTGGAGTCTGAAAGCTCGCTGATGGGAAATAGGGGTCCTCGCCTTGGAGGCCATTGATTACGGCATCGGCTGTGTCTGATTTGATAGGGAACTTCCCGTCTAGTCGTTTCTGCACAAACTCTTGGGGCTGTGTATCGTGAAGATCATATAGAGGTGAATCGACAAGGTGTCTGTTCGGGTGGCTGAAAGAGCCACTCCATTCAGACTCAGTTATGCGAATCCAGGTTCCGAAGTCAGGGGTTGTACATCCGAATTCCAGCTTACCCTCAACATCAAAGTTGGTATCCGACCGAAGATCATCTGGCCACAAGCAATGAGCCCCAATACTCTCAAGCGCCTGGTCAGTCAGCTTATTGTTACTCAGGTCCAAGCTCCATAGACGAGTTCCAAAGTGTGCTGTTAAGTTCTCGACGGTGGTGTCATCAACCTCCTTGCCTTGAATCTTAAGGACACGTAGTTCTGGCAGTTCGCCATCTTGTAATAGGGGGCGAATTGACCCTGGAACATGTGAGAGGTCGAGATATACCAACCCATGAAGAGATGAAACAAGCTTGGCTGATAATGATAGGGGGCAACCTGCCAGACTCAGGAGTTGGACTTGATGACCGGCTTCGGTGAGAAATTCGGATGGGTCAATATCTTGATGACCATCTATGAGAATAAAGTTTAGGTTGGGTAAGAATTTGATGGCATTCTTCAAGTTTGTATTGAGGTTGGAACTGAAGTTGAGAGAATAGGTGCCTGTAATGGCCCGAGCATCAAAAACTCGAACGAGGCTGGCAGTTTCAGATCTTAGCCGACTAAGGCTATTAAGAACATAGCTAAACAACCATTCTAAATCTGATGAAATTTATTAGCCCATGATATTAGAATATGAGAACAAGCGAATGCTCAATTCGTATAGGAAGCCTCACCATATTCTGAATCCTGGCCGACGACTCTATCTGGGTGTGGGATGCGACTCCATAGTCGTGGGGCAAAAATAGCCCAGAAACGATGACTAACATGACAAAGAGCCGGATAGTCCTGCAAAGAGATGTACGGGGCTACCAAAGGCAGCCAGTCGGGGGAGATGGCATCTTGGTAAGATGGGAGTGAAGCCATCACGACAAGCTAAGTCAGCATCGAGACGGCGGTATCCGGGCGGCAATAACTCGGAAAAGTTTAGTTGGAGCGGGACATTGTGGCAGCTGTAAACTAGTGCAGTGCAGCTAAAAAGTCATCCACGGTGGGGATTGATTGAGCGATGGATTGATTTAATGTGTGATATGATGATGAGTGATTATGTTTTGGCGAGAATAGCGCGAGTTGTTACCTATTGGCTGGTCGCCTCCACAGCCCAAAAAAAGGCGCTGTGCCAAGATCGAGGCTGACTACGGGGGCGATCAGGTACATGTGTAGGTACTCTGTACATACATCTCTATGAGATAGTGTTATAATTTCATGATTGTTGATACTGCATGTATTTTCAACCATCGAACATGATATAGATTGAGTTTGAATTAAAAAAAGAACCTTATCCTAGACAAGCTGTCAATAGTGCAGCCGATCGATGTATGTCTGTATGTAACCTGCAAGTGGACGATTGTTTGGTAACAGAGCTATCACTCTCTAGTTCTCACAAGTCAGCTCTAGTTTTCAATCAATCACCTAATCGTACATATGTACAGAGATTATACAACTGGCACATACTGTACTAACCCTGTCCTTAACCCTGTCTCGCAAATTCACCAACCATTTCCTCACATTCTTCCCCGCGATCTATCACATTTCGAAAAAAACAAAACACTCCTCAACACCACATTCACACGATGAGCACGAGATTACGCCCCTCTAAACGCTGTTGAGCTATACATGCACTCTAATGCATGGTCATCCCATGTCACGATCCTTTCATCACCACATTCTTTTCGTTTCTTTTTCGCCTCTCTCTCTCTGTGGTAGGTAGTCATGCGTCATTGCCACCATCACAACCAAGTTTTTGCATTCCTGGCACAAGAAACAATGGATCAGCTATGGCCGCCGTTTATGCGACCCCAAGTCTTTTTTCTCTCTTTAACGTTAGTCTGTCTCTATTAGTCTGTCTATGTAGGTACAGGATCTTTGGTGAAGAAACCCAGCCGCAGATCAATAAATCCACAGTCCAATCCATCGCAGGTTCAGCTTGACAGGCCTTTGCAGATTATCTGATCGACATTGCATTCATTCTCCATCTCGAATGTAACCCTCATATACCGGTCCATGGAACGAAATGAATTCACTGACCGTACATACACATTCCCTCACACCCAATATAGCGCCTAACTAAATCTCGAATCACACACAATAACCTACCCAGTCCGCTCAAACTCTGTTTTGACAAGTACCGGCCTCTTCCACCGGCCTCAACTGAACAGTACATACGTACAGTATCTATCTTGTGGAACCCCGCCAATCTCATAAACGAAGCCATTCCCGGAAATCCCAATAGCCCCGGCCCTAGTCTAGTCTGCGCGCCAGCGTGGTAGACTAAACCGGGTTCTCCCATTGTTTGTTTATTCCCGCTGAGCCACAGTTTAGTCTTCTTTCAAGATGAGCATCACGAGGGATCAGAAATCATGGTGACATTAGTTGGTGTAACTCGTCACTTTCCGTTAGGTAGGTCTGGGGTGAAATAATGGCTTGGCCACCCTGATAAGACAAGAATCGCAATGGACAACTATCCCATATTTCAGAACAGGAAAGGTTAATGGTGTTTTGTCTGTTTCTCATCCCCCTTGAACCTAATATTTCGTGTCAGATCCCAGTAGATAGTTTCTCATCCCCTCTGGTGTTGAGTCTCAGTTCAGCCCATTCCAGGCACAGTCTCAGTCAAAAGGGTCTGTTCGTCTGTCTGTGCAAAAGACCATGGGAAATCTTATCCGAGAGAGCTGCAAAACACAGAAAAAGGGTCCAAGGGTTTTGTATCAGCCTCCATCTCAGCCACGGACCGACTGTTATCCACTGACATCGTTCTGTCGAGGTGAATCATAACCTAACTAAACCCTATACAAGCGACCCCTAAACGCCTCACTTTTTGGAGATCCCCTCCCCTTGTCGGCACGGACTCGATCTTGTTCAGCCTCATACAAGATCGACAACAACGTCGTATCATGGTCCCTGGATCTGAAATGTGAAATTCCCATGTCATCATATCTCACCATTTTTCTCCTCCTCCTTACGCAGCTCATTACTAACTAAATAGTTACCTTCTTTCATAGGGATATTCCCGTCAAAACAAACTAAACTAACTGTTTGATTCCAAGCCGCTATTATGAAACTAACTGCATACCTCTCCCTGTGCAGAAAGTCATCTCCCTAATCAATTCATCTTATGTATTGACACCACTCATGCACCCTCCTGATCCTCAAAGCCCCTTCTCAACGCTCGGGGGATTGAACGTTGCCTCCTAGCTCCTCGCCTAACGCGCCTTGCTCTCTTCCGATAGACTCTACTCTCCACCACGGCCCGCGTAAATATTCAACAGTATAGACCGATCCAGCCCAAGAGACCTTTTTTCCAAATCTGGAAGACCAATATTCGTAGTCTCGTGCTAGCCGGTTCTCTTCGGATCGTGTCCAATAATGGGTGCCTCCACTAGCTAGCATGTCGTTGATCTTAGCATTCCTCGAACTGGAGGCAAAGACGGTTGACATTCCCCTGTACAGTTGCAAATCAGAAACCGTTTGACATGTGTCTTTCTCCCTCCCGCAATCCAGATCAATCTCAATATTATTAGCCTGGACCCCCAGACCAGCAGCCTCCAATCACACCACCCTCCTCGTCTCAGCCACATCCGTTTGAGCCTCTTGTTAGCCCTCATCAGTCATATATCACATCCGACGACCATCGGGGAGCCGGCCCCAGACCAACACACGCCTTCCTGTCCGACAGCAATGTACGAACTGTACTGTATGTATGCATGTGCAGTTCTGGCCGACCCAGCGCAGTGGGAGGATCCAACGCCTAATCTCGCCATCCTGCTCTAATCTGGCAGAAGCAAAGAGAGGTGCTTGTGCATATCTGCTTGCACCAGCGGGGATTAGGGTGATTCTCGGATCGGCAGGCTTCTCTACCCCGAGATCTAAGACATCATGGGGCTCTCTATCGGAAGCATGTCTGGTCTGGTCTGGTCTGCCAGTCCTTGAAATGCTCCAATTCCACCGTACGCTCGGACTGGGAGAGCCAAGAACTCCAAAGCCTGAAGCTGAAGTTTTTGCTCCAGGATATTTTGGTCATATCTGATATCTTTGGCCACCGTGATAATTGCTTCTCAACGTGTTCCCAAGCCAATCATGCATCACGTGTATGCCTACCATCCTAGTCCTCCACTATGTAATGCAATCTCCAGCTCTGTATGTCTTGTCTCTCCACTTCATCTCGTCAACGCCATGACGCTGCGCCTGTTCCCAAAGCAGACATGACTAATAGACGTGTCACTTATTTTGAGAATCATGTCTGCAAATCAGGCAAGTCATGACGAATAGCTTCATTTGTGAGAGATTTCTTATTTCATTATCTGCTACTAAAATACTATGTCCAACATATTCATCCAGCCATTCTTTGTAAAGAATGTGGGGAGTAATTGAAGAGAAAATAAAAGAATAACTAAACTTGTTCAACGAATTCAACAAATTCCTCAACGCCAAATCAGTAAAAAGCCTCCATGAAAACGCCCGAGCACCGTTGAAGTGGACTTGGTTGTGTGGTAACAACTCAATCATGCAAAAATGCCGCCCAAGTAACAAGTAAAACCTCCCTCCCAGGTTTTTTTTGCACATAATAATCATACAGACCATTACACCCTCGTATCTCCCGCAATTTCCTTTTCCTGTACGTTTTTCTCAAAGAGGCTCTCACTTGAGTCTCTTATGCGGCGGCGTCGACCATGACGGTCCGGCTGCAGATGCTGGTGATTCCTTTCTTTTTTCCAGCTCCGCTTTTTATATGTCGTAGTGTAGATGCCAATGTGTGTGGGCAAGGACGTAGTATGTAAAGTTGGTGTGAGTGTGTGTGAGTGTGTGTGAGAGAGAGTTGTGTTGTATACCCCCAATCAAGAAGAGTCGGCGGGTCTCATGCGTGTCTCATCTGAGTGGCGCTCTCGACTCAACTCGACTCGACTCTTCCCTGTTCTTCCCCAGCTGCTGCAGTAGCGGCTGGCGGAGTTCTCAAGTAAGGTACCCGGCCAAGATATGCTCATCAGCCGCTCTCACTCAGTATTCTGAGCCCCGCTTCTCAGCCGTCTTGGACTTTGAGGGCGCACGTCGCTTCCTGCTTCGCTCCTCTTGCTCAATGACAGGGACTGCAGCAGGGATGAACTCAACGCCACGGTTGCGGCTGTTGGGTCGTGCATGCAGCTTGCGGTGGTTGTTGAGGTTATCTTGGCGGTTGAATTGGTCCTTTCCGCAGAACTCGCAAGAGAAACGGTTTGGTCCTTCGCCGTGGAAACTGTTCAATGTTAGTTATCGTGTTTACTTTTTATCAATTGGTTAAACTCACGTTTGCTTGTGACGCTTGAGGTGCTCGTTTCGTCGGAAAGCCTTGTGGCAACCAGGGTAGTCACATTTGCACATGGCTCTTCGAACCACGTCAACTTGTGCAGGGTCAGGCTTGATAGATCGCTTCCTTGATGATCTAATCTGAGCCCTCTGCAACTCTGCGCTCTTTTGCTGAATTTCAACCATCATCTTCCTCTGAGCTCGCATGCGGTTGGGCGAGTTGGGGTCATGCAGAGAGTAACCCAGGGGAGACTGAGAATGTCGGTCCAGATCAAAAGAGTCAAACTCGCCAGGGAGCTGCTTGTTAGGAAAGAATGAGATTGGGCTATCATTGGCACAGGACCATGATGAGCCAGTCTCGGCGGCCTCAGAGCCAGATAGGCTTTGGGTTGGTGTCATCATGAAAGAGGTAGCTCCGATGGAAGCTTCAGGGGAGTACCCATACATGCCAAAAGAGTTTGATGGTGTCAGTGAGCCCATTGATCCGTGATGTGCCAGGTTCATGTCCATCATGTGCTCATATTCGAAGCCGAGTTGCTCTCGCTTCATAGGGGTATTGGGGAGAGACTCGGAGAATGACATGTGCTCTGGTTCAGTCTTGACAGGACCAAACATAAACTTGCCCATTGCTGAAGAGGGAGGGGTCAGCTCTGCTCGGTGAGAGACAGAGTTGTAAGGGCCATCGAAGTCCATGTTGCCGAATTCATGAGGAGTTGATCGTCGAGATGTGGGAGTGAAAGGATCGTAAGCTGATGAGGCGGATGAGAAGCTTGTGGTGGTGGAAGGGCAGGACATGGGCTGGCTGCACAGGCTGAAGCTGTCGTCCATGTCGAACCTCAATTCCGACTCAAACTGCATTTTGATAAAGAGAAAGGAGTGTCAAGAAAGGAAGGGTTGTTTGGTGTTTGAGGATGTACGTGAGTGAATATGTCTCGAGCTTTCTCTGAAAGAAGGGTAAAGGGTTCAATGATGGTTTCAAGGATTGAAGAGAACAATTAAGAGTTGAGTGAGTAATTGTCTGGTGAGTCTGGTCGGGAATGTTTTTTCATCTTTGAGGACGGACGCCCTTGAAGATATAGATAGAGATGAGGTGGAATGAGGTGCGCTTGATCGGCCTGTGGGCCTGAGACATCCAAGCTGTTAACTCAACCACCCGTAGATCCTTGAATACAGCCGGTGCAGCTAGTAGGGAACCTGCGAGACAAGACTATGATCCAACAAGAATGCCAACCGGGGGTAGATCTCGATCGTGGTTTGGTCCGTTTGGAGAGGCACAGGTAAGGCAGGGCGACGGGAGAGGCGTGATCCACTGCGAGTGAGTGGATTTATTGCTCGCATAGAGTGCAATGTTTTGGATGAAGTTGTGTCAGTTATGATTAAGCGGCCCTGGGGATGTTTCGCTAGGCCCTCAACACCGTCAGCCAGACTAGTTGCTGACTAGATAGTTGTACAGGAGGAAAAGAGCCGGCAAAAGAGACCATGACAGACCAGGCATAGCAGTATCGAAACAAAGTAAGCATAAGAACAAAGGCATAGATCCACGTAGAATAGTAGTCGAGGATATGCTCGACTAGGCGTCGGCATATGGGGTGTGGTGGATGGATGGGTGGGTGTGTGCTTAGACCACGTCCCTGGCCTTGGGGACGTTCCTCGTTCAAGCCACCCCTGCTGCCACTGCCCCGAACCATGCTGAGGATCCCCGAGGAAAAGGGTGTGGCGTGTGTGTATGTACTGAAATGTAGGCATCGGCACCAACGCTCTCAGGTAATGGAGGAAAAGACTCGAGGCGAAGTACTGTGGTTGACTAGATCGGTCCCTGCATGAGCGGCATGAACGCCGGGGGTGGACGGTTGTGACTGACGCCAGCCCTCCATCTCGTATACATACAGTATTGCACTAGGCCTGTCAGTCAGTCAGTCCGGGTCAAACATGGCCACCTATCCGAAAAGACAGTCACTCGAGTGTAGGGACAATCAATGGAGCTTCTGTGGGTGCCCAGATCTGGCGTGATGTGCTTCTCTCAATCGTTAGCCTTCTTGCCTCCAACTGCAATGGATAGCAATGCACGAGCACGTCGAGGAATGATTTGGGCCTGGAATGGGACGAGTGGGATCACTAAGACAGGGCTATTCCGGTCGAGGGGACCCAAGACTGTAGTGTACCCAGGTCGGTTCATGTTCCTGAGCGTGCCTGGATGTGTAGCTCCTCTGGGAGAAACAAGACCCGTCCGAGGGCCGTCTGCTTCCCCATACCCGACTCCCTTGAGTCTCGAGAGTACGGACGGTGATGGTCCTATCTCCTCCCAACAGCAACAGTCCAGGTGAAGATGTGGGGCAGTGGAAAGGAGTAGGTAACCTAGGCAATCTGGCTCTATGCGATGAAAAGCAATGACAGCGCGGTGCAGGTCTCACCCAAAACGATAGGGACCTGCGGGTGTTCCTGGCAGCCGATTGTCATGTGTATCACTCAGCAAAAGGAGGAGAGTGAGCTGAATAAAGTGGGTGATGGGGAGGTAGGTAGTACGTGCCGCATCGTCTTGTCTTGTCTTGCTTGCTTGATTGTCTTGTCTTTGTCAAACCTTCATGGACCCTGATCCGATAAACGTCTCAGAGAGTGTTGGTTGGTTGTACTTCGGATGATTCTCAAACCGAGGCAAAAAGGACCATCGAATAGACTTTGGGGAGGCTGTCGTGATGTCATTGGATGGATGAGATACGGTAGTGAGCCAGCCACCAACTACATACAGTACATACTTGCCCAGTTGGTCACGCATCTTCTATCGGAAGATACACTGTAGGGTTGCAGTGCAGCTTGACAGTCGGCATTTGGGAAGTGACAGAACCATAACGAGAACAACGCTAAACTCAAAGATCACACAGGGACAAATTCTGTCCCGATAGGAAAGGGGATGTTGCTGGGGAGTCAAACTGGGTTAGGTAGAATGGACTGTATCCATAGGCGTACGTACGAAGCTATAGAATAGAATATTAAGATCCCGTCAACAGGTGAGCGTGGTAAACCAGGACAGGACCTGGACATGCCTGGGAGTCTGGGACCCCTGCTTCGCCTATCTAATTGATACCGTTACCGTACAGCAGAATCCGTACAGTGGGTAGCTGGGTATGTAACAGCCTACCTGTCAAGTTTGTGGGCTAGTCCTGTTGCTGCAGCGCACGGTTCTTATTATGACAGAATATAGGCACCTATCTAGGTAGGTAAGTATCAGAAAAGAAACAAAGCCTTGCCTTGTCTTCGGACTTGACATTTCGGTTCGTATTGAATGGTATGGAAGTTTCCATCGGTGCTAGCTGAATAGGGGACTCGAGTTACACCCGAACTTTCTCTATGTATTGTTTGCTGAACTAAATTTGAAACTTCCTGCTTCAAGGAGTCTTTATCGGACAATTGCCGTTCAATAGTCTCAGCGACCCTCGAGTTCTTCATCTCTCTGTGCTCATGTTTGCCAATGTCTCCAAGTTTATCGTCCGTCCGTTGAAGTTTAAAGAGTCCAAAGAGGGGCCAAGCTGAGGGGTAGCTAACTGACTATCTAGTTAGTTAATTGCCTGCTACTATCTATTGTTTGCTCCCTGGAAAACGCGACAGGAACGCGCTACGTGATAAGGGTGACTGAAGTCATAACAAAGGGACAGGCTCGTTAGTGCACTGGGCGAGTCTATGGCGCGAGCACTAACGCGAGGCTCGGGACGGTAGCGCGGGCCACCAGGGCAAGGCCGATAAAGAAAGAGTTTTGGGTTCGGTTTGGTCTGGCTTGGCCATCGTTCCTCGTAGCTCTTCCAATAACAACTACGTCGCAGTAGTTCCGGGCGATCTTCCGGGGCAGCGACCCAGCGATCCATCCTCCCAAGAAATCTAGGAACGAGCGACAGGGACAAGGGAGTCAGGGGAGGAGAGGGAGAGGCGTTGGCCCTGGCGTTGGCGTTGGCGTTCGTAGATCTGTCTACTGTGCCTTGACCATCCATATCCATATCCCCACCGCTATCGGCGCGGTCATAGCTATGTATTTCACACGCCCTCCTCCCCCGGTCCTGAACTGGCGAGGTGAAGGCTGGTAAGACACCTGAGATGGGCTGGGATGGGGGTTTTGGTGATGTATCGTTTTATATTCCCAATGTGTAATGTGCAGTAGCTGAGCTGAATGATCTGAGAACAGGATAGGATAGGACAGAACACGACCAACGCCAAAGCGATACGAAATGCCTCGGATCGGTTACGCCTGAGCACCTATCTATTGAAGATCATGTAGGTCTCTGCATGCTCAGAGACAGTGTTCATCTGTATGCATCTCATATTAAAACCGTTTGTCGTAGGCGAATAATACGTGCAGCACCCGGCAGCCGCTCATTTACACCATGCACAGGGCCAATTCAACTGCATACCCGTCATCTGCACTACTTCGTCATCCGGTCCTATCACCAGCTTCTGGACCTGAGCTGAGTTACAGTTACAGTAGCATCTTTTACGGGCCCCGACTCGAGTCCGAATCCATCCTCCTCTCAACATTATCCACTTCCCGTGCCTAGCCTCCGCTCCGTCTACCTAACTCAGGGCACCAACAATCTTGAAATACGTCTCTCCACCGGGTTTTACCCTGCCTCCCGCTTCGCTGACTCAAGAGCTGAAGAGTCGAGGCCCCGTGATCAGACTTTCAGGCTCCTCTTCAGCTTACAAGCGAATGGACCTCCGCCGAGAGAGCTAGGCCTGATGACCCCCAAGCAAGATCCATCTTCGGCCCGGATGCCCTGTATCGTAGCTAAACGTATTCCATGCCAAGAAATTAGTATGTAAATGTGATATGTACGGTATTGCTGCTTCACCTGACAAGAAACACTTCAACTCCGCAATGACAAACCCCGGAGTAGATCTCCTGTCGACTTATCTCTTCATCGCTCACCTCATAATGGCATCATAGACTTACAACATCTCTATCCACAGTCTCACATGAGCTGCGGGTTCTCATCCCAAGATCATGTAATCCTTCCAATCAGAATCCTGCCAAGTAACACAGGTTTAGCACCTGTCGAGACCATTGTGTTGGAACTTAGCTGACATGTCATATCTCGCCCACTCTATGTGCTCCATATCCGCACAGGATGGTCTAATCAGACAAAAGTGACCTCGTACATACAGTTCCCCACGCAGTCGCACGGCTGTTTTTGCTTTTCAAAACTATGTACCTAGCAATATCTATCTGCGCTAGTGCTGTCGATGGACAGCATGAATACTTGGTAATGCTTGATGCGGGAATCGGGAAGCCCAATTGGTGCAAGAAGTGCCCCAGGAAATCTCTATCGAGCTCATTAGCTACGGGTACAGACACCGGGTTGCTGATTAGACTTTGGACGTCCCATCACGGCCTTCTCTACCTGTCAACTTCCCGTTCATGCATCCCTTCAACCCATATTCATTAGACGATGTTGCATTTATTGTCAATTTCGTCTTCATCTCCCTCTATACAGATATCTATCATACACTATTCTTTCATCCTCCCTGGTTGCAATATATCCATGAGGCTATTTGTTGGGCGGCGGTCGTAGCAGTTTACCACGCACACTACTGTACCTCCATCCACAAACAGGTTAAGCTGGTGGCCTATTAATACTGTACTCAGGCTGCCAACAAGATCGCCAGCTGTGGCACTTTCTGTGGCTTTTTCCAAGCGGAGCAGGCTGCGACACGGCAATACAACTGGCTACTTTACTTCAGCCAACATAGTTAAGGTATTTTTACTCGGTTCTGAGAAATGATCAACGGGCCCATGTTGCCTGCCGACGGCAAGGGATCTGCCTCTCCGTCTGGACCACGGGAGCTTGGACTGAGGGACTATCAGTGTCCCGGGGTCTTCAGCTTCTAGCCCAGGGGTCCCGATGCCGTCAGGCTCCCGCCAACATGGTCGCTTATTAGTTTTGGGAGCTATTTTGCCTTACTCTGATCTACCTACCTTATCAATGGTATTCCCTTCTCGGCGATACTTGATCTCTTCATTCTCATGGCCCACCAGTCAGCCCATATATCATACCAGTGAGGCCTGGGGCTCGGCATATCCAGTCAGGATCGCTCTTCTTCCCACACTGTCAATTCCAATGCCAATGCGAGATGGCAGTTTTGGTGCTCCCCCAGATCGAAGTTACACCGCAGCCGCTGTTACACCCGCAATGATCTGACGGGGCGGGAGAAGATCAGCCAACTGGGGATAGTCAGGGGTCTGAAAGCCTTTTTTTTCCAGCCCTGTTCCTTGCTCTGCTTGACTGAGATTCAGTGGCCTCCCGAAACCTTGGCTCTGCGTCATCTCATCTGCATTGGCATATGCAGGCCAGTGATTAACTGGTACGCACAAGGTCAAGGTATGGAGGCCTTTTCCCGCCACACACACAGACACGCACAGAACTTGTGTCAATTACACGAGATACTGTCTTTGACAATCCATATCATGACTGTTTATCTCGTATTGCATAGCACATCCTTCTGATGATATTCACATGTTTATAGCATCGGAATGTTGGCTCAAAATGACCGTTTTGACCGTTTGTAGTGGCATTGCTTAGTGTAGCTATCGGGTCGGCAGCTAAACGGCTGGTCTGAACTATATTTATTGCAGCCTCAACGATTACGTAGTAATTCTCGTGTACGAATGGAAAAACTAGTAGCGAGCGGCCAAATTCTTTAAACGTTATTTTGACCGTCATGGAGCCATTCGCGTATGTACTTGTCTAAATTGGTAGCGAAATACGGTACGCTGCCCTGAGTTGATGACTGGTAGCACAATGAACTTGACAGTTTCCGCGGAACCAATCGACTTTCGCTACAACATGGTTTATTTTTCTCACGTGAAATATGAAGCATTATGACTATCAGTAATTCTTTCCCTACAGTATACTAGGATCGATATTGCACCATTTGGAACGGAACTTTTCCCACCAATGCAAAGATGAGTTGAAACATTTCGACATAGCTATAGGGTAAACTCTTCAAACAACACATATGATATGCACATATATGCCCGCAGAATTCCTTTCCAGGCTAATAAATCATGGCATATGCTTGGACTTGGACCAGTAATTTAGTTAAGCCTTGTGTTTGGTAACATTGTTTTGGGTAGGTACTTGAGTATGTGCGATGTCCTTGACTTTACAACGCCTGACTTGTCAGAAGGTCAGAATCTAGACTTGCACCGTTATACTGAAAACTCCGACACGAGAGAATAAATATGCATTTGATGTCTTTCGGACAATAATTGATTATCGGAAATTTTCTAAATTGGATGGAAATATCATCAAATGTGGCCACGGGTCAGCTAACTACAACCCATCTATAGACACCCTTTATGAAACCACTGTGTTTCGTTTCACAAAGCCGATCTATCAGTGCCAGCCCTGCATGACGATCCATGAAACCCAATCTACATATGCATGCACATGTCAAACTCTGACCCATTCTTGATTTCTGACTTCTTGGAGTCTCTTCTTGATATTTCGACCTTCGGTGATCAACAGCAACTCGAATACGATAACTTGACTGAAGCAGCAATTGCTAGACTAGCTTTGATGACGCGTCCAACCTGTCACTTCAAACCGCCCTCAAAGTGGTTCCTTTGATAATGTCACGATCCGAATGCCACTTCAAGGCTGGAGAACCCTTGGTAGTTCGGTTCGACATTCCCTTGGCCCACGTTGACCCGCAGCGGTCACAGAGCCCTTCTGGTAACAACACTATCGTCAAAAAAATAGAGAGTCGATATTGAAACACCCTCTATATGCATGACCTGATTGTCCGTAGGGTAACATTGCATTAGTTTCGTCCGGTCTTGCCATCATCGATCATATCCCCAACCTCCACGCCTAATGCTACCACGGGACGATATCCCAAAGTTCCTGGAAACATGGGAAAGTTCAAAGTGGTACGATTATAGGATCGAAAAATGTTCTCCTTGCAGAGTTTCGTTTGGATGAATGTCAAGCGAGGCATTTTGTATACTCTGAGGATAGCTCGGCACGGCTGGTACGTGACATCGTGGGTCTCTTGTCAGGCGTTTTCCTTGAAGCGACATTGACTTCAGAGTTTAGCCATGAAACATTTTTAACTTATCGTATTTCTGTGTCAAAATGGCGCATTGACGGCCGTGTATTCGATTTAGGCGACCTGAGCCTCGGGAACACAAGATGCAACCATAGTGGTAATAATGTTGGTAGTAAGTGTGGGCAGGACAAGGTTGTTTGTTTCTAAGAAAAGTCCAAGTCTAGATCTTTAACTCTATTGACTGGTTTTTGACTGCTTCTCCGACTATGGTTACGTCTAATCCATCACGGCTTGTTCGGCGTCAGCTTCCATGTCTTGGAGCACTTCCTCCATCTCAGCTTCTGTTGCCTCCAAACCCTCAGAGCTCATGAGCTTGTTGTCTTTGTCCTCAGCTGTGCAGGGATGAGTGGTTAGCGTCGTCATCAATCTGTAGGGTAGGGCAGGGCAGGGAGGGGAACTCACTCCGAGCTTCAACAAGTAGGTTCTCTTGGACCTCGCAATCGGTTAAAACAGATCCATCTCCAATGACAGCTCTCTTTCCGATAATGCAACGCGTCAACTTGCAGGCCTTGCCAATAACCACATTTTCCATAAGTAGACACTGAGAGAGCTTGGCACCCTCGTTGATCTGTGAGCCCGCACCGACCACACTCTCTTTGATTGATGTCTTTTCCTCCACTGTCACATTCTCGGCAATTAGACTGTCCTTTTGGGTGATAGTGGTGCGGGATTTGACGCCTTCCGGATAAGCGATCTTCTTTGCGTGCGCGTATGGCGAGGGCGACTCCCCCCCGGTCTCCTCAAGCGACGGAAGCTTGGCAAGCTGGAGTGAGATGGTGAGCAATAGTTGTGCTGTGTCGACACGGCGAATCAAGGGAGCTGAGCTTCCGCCTGGGTGAATATAGGCGACGATCGGCGGCACTTGGAACGACGTTGCCTTCTTGTTAGCTGAAGACCCATCCTCGACAGCAATACTCGGCGTTGTTGCGTCAGCAGCACCGTCGGCGGAGACGGGATTTCCTAAGCTGGGTGTGTTGTCTGGGCTGGGATCTCTGGGAGACGTGGAACCTTCTTCTTGTTCATCTTCTGTAGGTTCCTCGACCCGACCTTGAGCACAAGCGCTCTCCAAGTTCAGCTTTTCAGCGAGACCAGATTGCCAGCCAGATTTTGCCCACCATCCGATAACATCTTCTCCGATACTCTCAAGTCGTTCGTTATCCTTTACAAAGTCGAGAACCCATCGTGGGAAGATGTAGATGTGTGCATCTCGGTGAGTGGTGAACATTCGCACGCGAGAATGTGCGCGCAACAAGCCGTGACGGACTGGCAGGGAGTTTTTCTCTTCTGTCAGATCTTTCAAAGAGTCGGTTGGCATGGAATACACCAGCCTGGACAGGTTGGAGAAGAGAGATCCCTTTGGTGGTGTAATGGGTGACGATGGCAAGGGAGTTGTCGCAATGAAGTCAGTCTCCTCCTTCTTTACGGGTGCAACCGCCTTTGTATCATACCACACACCAAGTGCTCCGCTGTGAACTGAACGATGGCCATTGGAGAGTCTGGCAGTTCCCAACATGTCTGTCAGGCTGGCTGACTTGACCATCCATGACTGAAGAAGCTTGTCTCCTCCGAGCTCACAGACCAAATCACAAGGAAGAACGACAAAATCACCAGTGACAATTGACCTAATCTCTGGTAGTCGCAAGATCTCGGCTGTGCCTGTGTTCTGATCAAGGTCTACTGGTGAGAGTATGTCGGGTCGCGGCAAAGGCAACGCGGTAAGGTAAGGGTTAGTGTTCAAAGCGGTTGATATAGCCTCAGATGCTGTAGGAGGACAGATGAGATTTATATCTGGTGGTTGTGAGTATAAACCGTGATAAAGTACAGGGTAAAGGGAGCCGTCTGTTGCCTCCACATATATTTATTGTATGAGTCAACATCACAGCACTCAAGTTGACTGACCCGTGATGCCAGTTCGATAGCAGAAATCGAGCGCATACCAGACCATAGGTCGGTTAGCAATAGGTAGAAGAGCCTTGGGGCTCTCATCGGGGTTGGAGGTGAATGTTGGGAATGAGGAACCAGGCCCGCAAAGAATCAGGGCTTGAAGCCCAGTTGAAGGCATTGAGACTGCGTGGGGCATACCGCCGCGGGGTGTCCTGCTGAGTTGGTGTTGCAAAGGAGAGAGAGATTAGAGAAACGATGCTCTAGGTAGAAAGTCTTTCTGAGTTCAACGGGTTGGTTGGCCCTTGAATGTAAACGCGAGAGGCTGTCGATGAGTCGATTGCATTCAAATTATGTCAAAGAGTCACTCAAACCATCGCCCAAAACATCAAAAAAGTACGTACGTGGGGTAGTGTCCCACCTGTGGCTGACATATAGCACAGCCACATATATCAGCCAGACCGATTCACGTGGACGGGCTAGAGCCGACCTCGGTAAGGATCCATTGATTGCCCCTGAAAGCTGAGCTCTCTATCGGCCCTCGGGATGCTGACCCGTTGTTGCTGGGGGATTAATGGCCTGGCTGGCCTCAGCTCCACCCGCGTTGTTGATGAGGTGCCGCCCGGTTTCACCAACCACCGCGTATCGAGAGTAATCGGATCTGGGTCCATACTTCGCTATATAAACGACTGCGCCAATTTCAGGCAATTGCCCAAGAGTAACATACTCTTGACGCTCGAGTTGCACCGAAAGGCTCTTTGCGCCTGCTGCCATTGGCGCCATCTGACATCTCCACCTAGCAATGCGACAGTGCGCCGCCGCGTAAATGTCGCCCGATCACGGATCGTCACGGTCGCGACGGGGAGTCTGGAGTGTCTGGGTACCTCTCGCAGTTACACTTACGGTCGCGACTGTAGGTGTCGCTGCTTGGGTATGGAGCCAGCAAAAGGAGGATGACGAAGATGACTACGGCTTGGACTACGACAATCAACCTCGCGGAGGGGACAATCAGCTATACAATCCTCGAGATGTTGATTCACACGATATTCAAGGACCCGAGAAACCACGACAACTAGATGGCCAGAGCGAGGGAATTGCGCCTGTGGACCAAGATGCGGCGGGCGGAGGCTGGGGCTCGCGCATGTCTGGTGCTCTACGGCGAACCCCGAGCCCGCAGCAGTTCTTTGACTCGACAGGTAAGACCGTGGCGGCTGGTGTCGCAGCTGCGGGTGCAGTTGTGGGCAAGGCTCTAGCATCAATTCGCGAGGAGGACAAGAGCCCCTTGGAAGACACCAACCCCTGGAAAGAGGAAGCAGATGCTAAGAATGAACGAGCGCCCCTCGATACGTCGACATCAGTCATCGGCGGTAGTAAGCGACGCAAGACGGTTGCGATTGTGGTGTCTGCCGAGACAGGCGGCGTGCCTGAAGAGGAGGATTCGTTCCATGAGCACGCGGTAAGTTGATATGATTACTGTCTGTTTGTGTTTGCTTCGAGCGCTAACATGGTGCAGTCCATCCTCTCCCACATTCCTCGAAACATCGACCACTCCAAGGTTAAGCTATTCATTTTGATCTATGCCCCAGGTTTGAAGGAACCTGGAATGGATAGTGCCTCGAGCAACCGACCAATTTCGCTGAGCTCTTCATTTTCTAACATTGGACCCGATCAAGTTCAAACACCGGCTGAAGAGTCAAAGAACCAGCTGTATGCCTTGATTATTTTATACGAATGTGCTATTGCTGACAAGTTATAGTGAAACCATGAACCCAGCCTTTAACTCTATCTATGCACAGGCTCTGGGCTTGGTTGAGAAGGAGACAATGGTTCTCCCTTTTACTACGCCAAATGGCCACGTTCATATTCTACGACATCTCCAACCAGAAGTCATCTATCTCCAGTTGGGTCTCTCTGGCCAAGAGGGCAGCATCATCACGACCCTCCAGACCTGGCTCCGACATGACGTCATCCTGGTTGTTGGCGCAGACGATAATGGTGGTGGTTTGGCAGATAGTGAATCCGAGTTCGATAAGACCGAAAAAGACCCAGAATGGTGGCAGCGTCCTGAAAGAGTTGGACGTGGACGTGGAATTGTGGTTGTTGATAGTATGAGGGTGAATGATGATTGGGCGCGTCGAGTTCAGGGTCGTGAGTGAGACCAACCTTAACTAACGCGTCTTGCCACGATATACCATGAGCTTTGAGTTAGGTACCTAGGTAGTATACGCTTTTAGGGTTATTTACAGACACGAGCACGCGTGTATTTATTCAACGATTTTATCTATTTGAATAATATTGTTCTCGAATTATCAAATAATTAATTCTTTGTCAAATCAATTCCATTGTCGCCCTTGCTTTGCGCTTGCGCTTGCGTTTCTGATTGATTACTCATCCACGTGACCTCACTTCCGTAATCCAGCCGACCTCACCCCAGCGAATGCACTCGTGGTACGGCGACCAGGCGTGCAACATCATCGAAATAATACCCGACCACAAAGACAACGCAACGGACCTTTCAGTAAAATCGACAAGCCTATCTTGCTCTTACACACTCATATGGATGTTTTTCGTTGTTGTCAAGTTGCGCTTCTTTGAGATACTCGCGCCCCTAACATAGATTAACCGCGGCCAACTCCGTCTGCATCACACCAAGCGACGTGCGACGAATCCATTCCAATCCAAATCGACTTCGAATCCGGCATCGTGCCGTTGCGATTTTAATATCCATGTTTGCGACCTGAACGAACAGCTGAATCGAAATCGAGCGGATCATACCAGCCGAGATATCGTCATAATCGCTTGCTCCCCGCGGCGCAGCGCGACTTCAACACGATGGCGCCAGTTGGACCTATCGCCCACCAAAATGTCTCCAACAAAGTAAAGCGCCCGATCCCTCCTGGAATTCAGACAAATGGCACTATAATCTCATCAAAATCTTCTCCATCTCCGTCAATGTCTGCAAAGAAACCTCCACCAAGCGCCAAACAGCCGCCGCATTCAGCCAGCGACAGGGCCATTACTGCATCAACCGTTCGACCCGTCAACAGAGCCCGGCGAGAAACTGCATCGCAATTACAAGGCCGACACTCTAGGAACAGTGCTGGCCTACGATCAGCGTCCATAGCGGCGGACCAAACCAGCCATGACGCGGAACCTCGACCTTATGGTATGCTGATCTTCCAAGATATCATATTGCTATGCGCGCCCTAACAATTATGCAGTTGTGACAGACTCCTATATCTTGAATAAGTTCGCTGGCCGACCCCCTTCTCTCGTTATTCACCTGCACGCAACACATTTCCGATTCGATAGCCAAGATGGCATGTTTCCATACAAGTCGCCAATGCGAATTTTCCTTGATCACCTCAGAAGCCGGACGGTCCCCCATGATCTTCTTTCTTATTTTACCGCTGGCGGCGTACCGTTTTATGATGGATGCCTCATCGTTCAAGTCCACAACCATAAAGCTCTTCCACAGGCGAAAGATGTTGCCAAACCTACGACAGCAAAGGGCTCCCTGGTGCCATCATCCATTCACAATTACAACCAATGTCTGACACCGTCTCCCAACGTCCCCTTTCCCAAAGAGAGTTTGTCCAATGGAGACGGGAAGACAAAGGCCAATGATGCGGCAGAAAAGGAGAACACTCCCGCTGTGCCGGCCCCCGAGGAGCAAAAAGAAAAGGCAACAAAACCACGGGTCATTACTGTCGTACTCCACCCAACACCAGAAAGCTTACAGATGGACCTGCTCATAAAAGCTTCCACCCCCCGAGGAGCTAACGATGGCCCTGGCCAACCGCCCTCAACACCCATGTCTCTAATTCCCCCAACACCTACTGCTAGCAGCATGCCACCCCCCGCAAAACGCCAGAAGCGTGAAAAGACAGAGCTCGATGGCAGCAATATTCACGCTGCCGAGGGCCAGATTTTACTGGCTACTAATGCGCCACTGATGCTTGAGCCTACCAAGACACCCGAGGAAACCATGGCTCTAATGGAGGCCATGAGCCATCCCAAGCACGCAGAGGCTCCTCCTCAACCCAAGACGCGCAAGCGAACTGTTGCCGAGATGGCTGCGGACGAGGCCGCGGCCGCAGAGACGGAACGGTTTATGCTGGTTGCAGACGAACGTCTGGCAGCAGGTGCAAATGGAGCCCAGAATGGTGGTGCCGCAGACGGGGATGCGTCAGGTGGTGCCTCCGCCTTTGAGCCCCGATTTGAGCGGTTTAAAGTTCTGGCTGATATCCAACGACAACACGCCGAGAAGAAGGAAGAGGAGAAGCTCAAACAACAGGAGAGCGAGCGAAAGCTGCTGCAGGTGAGACAGCAGCAACAACAAGAGGCAGTTGCATTGGCTCAGAAGCAAGCAGCGGAAGAACGAAACCGCCAAGCTCAAGCTCAAGCTCAAGAGGCCGCAGCGAGGGAAACTCAAATGCGTAGGGCCGAGGCCCAGCGACTGGCTCAGGTTCGCGCACAAGCCCCGAACCCGAATAACCAAGGCAATCAAAATACCCAGAGGGTCAACGGAAACCAACCGCAACACGCCCATCCTCAAAACACTCCTGTTGCAAACGCAGTCAACAACACAGCTGTGGGAACTCCTCAAATGGCTAATAATATGCCTCCTCAAGCACAACCCCGCTTCCAGGCTCAGATTTCTCAACCACCAGCATCTTCTCCAGTCGCTCGACAAGGTACTCCTCAGCACATGTCGTCTCCTATGGTCGGGAGCGTTCCCATGCAGCAAACAAACTCTGGTATGGCAAACAGCCCCCCGCGGCCATCTTCGGTTGTTCAAAATGCAGCCGCCATGTCTGTCCCAATGGCCCACAACATGTCTTCTAGGGGCAGTCAACAGAGCCATCCCTCTGGCACCCCAAGGATGCCTCACTCGACACCCAACATGGCACAAGGCACTCCCATCAACAGGCCTGCTATGGCCGCGACTCCTCGCATGAGCCAGGCGAGCCCACCGCCAGCTATGATGGCCCAGAACTCGCAGCCTGGTCAAGGCATGATGATGAACAACCAAGGCATGACCCAGGCAAATCCCCAATTTGCGGCTCAGCTGGCACAACAACGTGCAATTCAGCAACAGCAGCAAATGGCGATGCAGAATGGTCTCAATGGTATCAATGGTGGCAACATGAGCCAGATGACACCCCAGCAGCAGCAAATGATGCAGGCAATGCAGAGGCAGTTGATCGCTCAACAGCAGCAGCAACAGCAGGGTAACATGATGAGTCCTCAACAACAGCAACAACAACAGCAGTTTGCTGCACAGTACGCTCAACAAATGCAAAACATGTCGGGCAACCAGATGCGACAGTTCCCTCCTCAGATGCAGGCACAGCTACAACAAATGATGCGGATGAATCAGATGAATCAGATGAATGCCCAGATGGGCAATAGTCCTATGCAACGTCAAGTCAGCGGGCAGATGATGAATGGTAACAACATGAACCTCCAAGCTATCCAGGCGATGCAGCAGCAACAACAACAGCAGCAGCAGCAGCAGGCACAACAGCAGCAGGCACAACAGCAGCAGCAGCAGGCACAGCAGCAGCAGCAGCAACAAATGGGACAGATGGGGCAAATGGGGCAGATGGGGCAGATGCCTCAACAGAACCAACTTCAGCAACAGCTTCAGCAGCAAGCCAGGTCCATATACAATAGGTTGTTACAACAGGTAGCTCAAAAGCATGGCGGTGCAGAAAGAGTGCCACCAGATTTGTTGGAAAAGATAAAGTCGCAGAGCATGGCTCAGGCTCAGAGCATTTTACAACATAACATGGCACGTCGACAGCAGCAACAACAGGCAATGATGATGCAGCAGCACAATCAGCAGCAGCAGATGCAACAGTTGCAACAACAGCAGATGCAGCAGCAACAAATGCAACAGCAGCAACAGATGCAGCAGCAGATGCAGGGGATGAATGGAATGATGGGTGGTCCTCAAGGAATGTGATTTTGCGAATGAGACCTGACAAGATGATGGAAAGGATTAATGTCACGGCAGAAAAGAGAAGAGGTCTGGGTGGGATTCGGGTGGTCAAGCTTGGGAGTTCAGGATGGTCCAGCATTGTTATTTCTACATGGTTTATGAGTTTGGGCAGATTTATACCCCGCGGAAAGCTTTCAATTCGGGTCGAGGATTCTATCGAGGCTCTCTTATCTGGGTGCGTTTGGTTGCTTTGTTTTGTGTTGGATAATACAGTGGTGTACGGATTGGAAGGAATTGTATGTATTATTAGCATGGCCCTGACTGCTTATAGGATTGTACCTTTTGCGATGCCTGATTGAACAGATGTATTTTTGCGAAAATAAATAAAAAGTCTACCTACCTACTCATTAAATGGAAGCCTTTGTTTTCTCTGGAATACCTACCTACCTACCTACCTAGGTATGTTGATAAGCCGTTGCGATATGTTGTGTATGGCGTTGAGGTGGCTTGTGAACTGTCACGTGCTAGTGGGACTGACCTGGCGGAATGACACAACCGCCAAGACAGGAGCTTCAGATGACGCTAAGCAAAGCCGCGATACCTAGCTCAAGGCAACGTGACCAATTCATCACACAGTCTGTTCTTGTTGCAGACACGCGCTCAATAATCTAGATATTCTATCAAGACCCTTCGTTCGTTTTAAGCCAGGCAGCCACTTTTTACCACTGCAATTCCATCCGCAGCCTACCTAGTTCCGACACTATCGCTTAGCAACCCTCCCTATCTCGACTTCTGTTCTTCTATCCAAGTCTTCTCGATGCATCGGCCGGATCTATTGGCATTCCTTCTGCCTCTGCTGGCTACCCCAGCTCTTTCGGCAGAAACCCTCGACTGTGGGAATATACGCGCTAATGGACATAAATTCGATCTTTCCAAACTTGGAGGCCCTCACTCAGTCGTGACGACGCGGTTCAACCCCAGCCCGCCCGAACACTATAACACAACTTATACGTTGGATATCTGTAAACCCTTGAAGAAGAGTGGTGGCAAGAAGAATGAGGAGTGTCCAAACGGCACACGAGGTGCGCTTTTAGCATCTAAAATGCTGCTCAAGCCCAGCTAACAAGACCAGTTTGCGCCATCGAACACCTTCTGAAACCTGACGAGAAGGAGAAGGAGACTGATACGGTCACAAACGTCGTTGCGATTGCAGGAAACCTCGAAAACGTCGGCGGCTCCCGATTCGAAGCTACACCCACCCGACTCAAGACGAGTGACTCTAATGCCGATAAGAAGAAAGAGGGTGTGCGGCTGGTCCTCACTGGAGGCAGATATCCCCTTGCTAAAGCGGGGACAGCCCAAAAGGCCATTATTGAATTCCTTTGCGACCCTGACAAGGAAGGAACAGAAGGCGAGTGGACCACTTCGGAGAAGTATGAGAAGCGAGCGGATGAGAAGGACGACGATAAGAAGGATGGTGATAAGGATAAGGATGGGGATGAGGGCGAGTCTATTCTTGAGCACCAGCTTAAGCATGACAATGCCTCTCTGATCTGGGATAGCTTTGAGATGGAGGAGAAGACGAGAGTCTTGCGCCTGACGTGGCATACCAAGTATGCTTGCGAAAACCAAGCGGGTGGCAGCGATGACAGCACAAGCTCCCACTGGGGCTTCTTCACCTGGTTCGTTCTCATGTGAGTACACTCAACCGACATGTTTGGTGGTTCCTATTCTAACCTTTTGAAACAGTGCTTTCCTCGGTATCGCCGGCTATCTCATCTTCTCCTCCTGGATCAACTTTACTCGTTACGGGGCTCGAGGCTGGGACCTTCTTCCCCACAGCGACTTCATCCGTGATATTCCCTACCTACTCAAAGACTGGATCCGTCGGGTTCTCAACACTGTGCAGGGCACAGGAAGTCGAGGTGGATATAGCGCGGTCTAGGGTGTTTTGATAGGTGTGCATAGTATTTAGCTAACAGCCGGGTTTGCTTGGCCTGGTTCTGTGTGAGGGAAATGGTACGGCGTTCATGCTAGCAGTGCATCTAGCTGGGTTGTACAGAGGCTGGAATTCGTGGGTTCTCGGGTTTTGTGTCATGCATTTGGGTGTTTAGATTTAAGATGCTACTACAGTTCTAAGGAGTCACCTGGTTGGGTCGGCTCGTGTATTTTGATATTGTAGCTTGTCTTGTTTTGAAGATGTTTGAGTGATTGTGCCCGATCATTAGAGTTACGGGCAAGCTTTGCATCTCCACCGGATCCTTTCGTCCACATCGCGAGCATCCTCTCTGCAACCACTAACTTGGCGCTCCAAGGATCAGACAAACTTCTGCAAGCAAGTTAGATTCCTCCGATAAGTCACAGAGGACATTTGCCCTCTTCTCACGAAAGCTTGTCGTTTTCCCTATAAATACAGCATCTCTCCCATCTCTCGCCTCTCCAGTTCTTCATCTGTATTCCTACTGACATTTTCACCTCGCTCGTTTCCCTGTTCTTGTGTTTGTTAAAGTCTTTTATCTTGATTTCATCCATTCATTTCATTATACTCTCCTTCCACTCTTTGTACACAGTTAAGTCCATTTTCAATCGAAGTTCTATCCTCAGAAGACATGATTCGGCGTTAGCACATCAAACATCATTCACATCACAGACTGGCACATCACACATTACAAGGCAAAGTTTTCTTCTTCACATCACCAGAAAGCAGTGATGGTAAATAAAAAATTGTGCCGCGGACTCACCTACTACGACACTGGGGTTAGCGCAAGCTGTCCCAGAGCGCAGCACTTGTGCCGACACCTTGAACGTCGGTCAACAAGACGGCTTGGTCAGGGTCCCAAGACCCGAACACCTACTGCATAATAAGAAGAAAAAAAGAAGAAGACGAAGATGGGGGGGAGACGGACCTTTATACCCATCTGTGAGCACTCCCGCTCCTACCCGACTTCAGAGCGACATCAGAGGCATGAAGAGCAGAGAGGCAAGTGCAAGACCCATTTTAGAAAGTACCTTAGGCAAGTTTCTGAAGACTAACATCGACAGAAGGCACTAATCGAATGACCTGCTCGCCTACCAGCTGCAATAAAAGAAAGAGCCTCTAACAGCGAAGACACACTCATGCGCGAGCACCTTAAACGTCGGTCAACAAGATGGCGTGGTTGTCTGCAAAAGCAGTAACCGTGTCCGTGTGAGAAGAAGATGAGGGAGAAGACGGCTGATTCAGGGGCCACGCTCCGGGGACGACGAACATCAAGAGCAGAGAGACAAGTACAAGATCGAGTTTGGAAGGTGGGCAAGTTTATGAAAGGGTGTTGGCAGGTAACGTCATCCACATCGAACAACTTGTTTACTTGCCGCGTGAAAAACGAAAGAGCCTCTGATAGCGAAGACACACTTATGCGCGACCGCCTCGAACATCGCTCAAGAAGAGACCAGTCAGCGACCTCCAAGACCTCACCTAGTACAAGACAATGAGAAAAGGATGAATATGCTAGGGCGAGTGCCTCTATAATCATATCACAGAACCAATGCGTACAAAGAAGCATCTGAACGAGATGTTCTACATCAACTCTTAACGCAGAGCTTGGCTCCTGACCTACTGGCACACGCTCGAGACTACGGATTTCAGAAGGCACTTGGCCAGCCGGAGAAAAATGCCCAGGGATGGACGAAGAAGGAGCCTCAAATGGTTTTTGCTTGATCTTTGATGCCAATACTATTGGGAGCGCCATCACATCCCGTTAGGAAAAGAAGATAAAGGCGAAGACGGGACCAGGCAAGGAGATATCGGGGTTGAGGAGATTATGGTGATACTGAGAGGAGTTGAAGCAATTGGTGATGCTGAATGGTTATCATTGTGAGGAAATACAAGCTGTTGATTATACAAGTCTCCCGGATACTCACATTAATTTGATCATGTGAGATTTCTGTGAGCCATTGGTATTCTCGCGTGGCTTTAGTTTCGTTGAGCCGACTATGGTGTTTAAAGTGAAGGTATTTATAGGACCCATTGGTAGGGCGTTCGATACCTCTAAGGTTTTCTCACCAGCGTCGCATCATTATGTTCCGTAAACGTAATCAATAAAAACCCTCGATTTCTTTCCTTTTAGTCTCGCAGTTTATATCTTCCAAACTTTTACAATCTGGCGCTGCATTTCAGCCGGCCACCAGCCACAGCGTTCTAGCGCCCAGCTCCAAAATGGCAACATGATCACTAGTCCTGCGCTTGGATATAGACTATATATACCAATCTTGCAGTAATAGCAAGTACATACGACCATAGGTAGTGGAAAATACGGGATCCCGTCCGCTCTCCCATAGTCAAGCCACTAACCGGCGGATTAGTAGTTGGGTCGGTGACGACCAGCGAATCCCCGCTGTTGTATGTTTTTTGTTGTCATTCTATTTTTGCTATCTAGATCTTCTCGGTATATCCACAGAGGAGAAAAGAGTCATCTTGTTGAAACAATGACCATTTTCTAAGCCGCAGGTTCCATACCTTGAGTCAAAATGGCCCCATTACACCCTTGTTATGGGAAAGTGACTCGAATAAAGTTCTTAGTGAACTGCGATAGCGGAGGAGATTGATAAGATAAGAATCACAAATATTCTCTTTCTTCAACCCCTCCAAACATCAATCACTCCAAAACTTACCTGCATTTCCTCGTCTCTTTCTTTTCTTTTCGTAGCTAATTCCCCTCGGAACTCACAAGCAATGGCTCTGCGACTCTCCCTTCGAGCTCGATTGGCTCCTCTAGCCAGCTCCTGCGCCCCTCGCATCGCCCGTCGAGGCCTCGCTTCTCTGCCAAACGCCGACCTCGCGTCCGATTCCAAGAGCGCTGCCATTGTGAACGAGCATGCTCCTTATATGGTTGCCACATATGCTCGTCCTCCGCCTGTGTTTGTCAAGGGGAAGGGTTCGTGGTTGTGGGATGCGGAGGATCGAAAGTTTCTGGACTTTACCGCCGGTATCGCTGTGAATGGTCTTGGTCATTGCGATCCTGAGTTTACTCGACTCTTGACGGAGCAGGTAAGATATCCTCGCAATCGCAAACGGGAGGATTGAGCGTTGCTGACTTATTATCTAGGCCCAGAATCTCGTTCACGCTTCCAACCTGTACTACAACCCATGGACCGGCGCCCTCTCCAAACTCCTCGTCGAGAAAACCCTCGAGTCAGGCGGCATGCACAACGCCGCCTCTGTCTTTGTGTGCAACTCTGGCTCCGAGGCCAACGAAGCCGCTATCAAGTTCGCCCGCAAGGCCGGAAAGGTGGTCGATCCCTCAGGCGAAAAGGTCGAGATCGTATCGTTCAACAATGGCTTCCACGGTCGAACCATGGGTAGCTTGTCCGCGACGCCGAACCCCAAGTACCAGAAGCCCTTTGCGCCCATGGTCCCTGGTTTCAAGACGGGCGACTATAACGACATTTCTGGCATTAATGACCTGGTTACTGACAAGACATGCGGTGTTATTGTCGAGCCTATTCAGGGTGAGGGTGGTGTTACTCCTGCTACCGAGGAGTTCCTTGTTGCGCTTGCTAAGCGATGTCGTGAGGTTGGCGCTGTGCTCATCTATGATGAGATTCAATCTGGTCTCGGCCGTACAGGAACACTCTGGGCTCACGGTAACCTGCCCAAGGAGGCTCATCCTGATATCCTCACAACAGCAAAGGCTCTCGGCAACGGTTTCCCCATTGGCGCTGTGATCGTGACGCAGGATGTCTCTGACAAGATGAAGGTCGGCGACCACGGCACTACCTTCGGTGGAAACCCCCTGGCCTGTCGACTCGCACACTACATCGTCGGTCGTCTGTCCGACAAGCAGCTCCAAGCCGACGTACGAGCCAAATCCGAAATCTTCAAGCAGCGCTTCGCTAAGCTTCAGAGCCAATATCCCGATCTTGTCAAGGAGGTCCGTGGCCGGGGTCTAATTCTCGGTCTGCAGCTGTCTGAGGACCCTACGCCTATTATCAAGGCTGCTCGTGAGCGTGGACTGCTCATTATCACTGCTGGTACCAACACATTGCGATTTGTGCCCAGCTTGACTGTTACGGATGAGGAGATTAACCAGGGATTGGATATTGTGGAGGCTGCTATTGCTGCTACTCGATAAAAAGTGTTCAGACGTTTAGACCGTTGTGATATTTATGATTTCAGGGTAAAAAGTAGATTTTTGATAAGAGAGCGAAGCTAGATAAAAGGCTAGATACCATATATACTGATTTACGTTTTCAATTTTCTCTGATTGCATTTTATAGAAATCAGTATACCTGCTGCTGGAAAGATGCAGTTCAAGTGAGCATACCGTCGGGAGAGCTCAGCTGTCCAAATCAGCATCACGGCAACGAAACTACAAACAATGAATGGAACCTGAGTTAGAGTGTTGATTCTTCAATTCAATTCATGGCCTATGTCCTCATATATAAACTTCACATCATGACATCGCTCAACGCCAAACATCCACCAGATGCCCAATATCCGTCCGTCTATGTAATCTAGCAAATAGCATGTGTCTTGCCAGTCTTGCCCTGGAGAGAATGCGACTCGCCCTGGGAGGTGTTAGTCATGGATTCAACAGCCACAGAAAGTGGTGGGAACTTACCTTGTAAACAGGGTGGGCATGCTTTCCACGGCCCATGGCAGAAATGTGAGTCCTGATATACTCCTCACGCTTCTTGATCGACTCTTGATCTGTCTCCTTGAGAAGACCGTGGCACAGCTTCACATCGCAGATGAGCTGGTCGCAGCGACTCTTGGTAAAGTCCTCTCGCACAACGACACGCAGCATCTTGACGCCCGAGTTGGGAGCCATGGTGTAAGCAGGAACAACCCAACCTCGAGAGCGGAGATGATGGGCGAGAGCAAACTCGTCGTAGTAACGATCAGGGTCACCGCCCTCTTCAACAGTCTTGAAGCGGAAGGCAACAAGAGGAAGACCAGCACCAGAGCGCTCCGACATGATGACGAAGCCCAGATTCTCGAGGGATTCTGTCAGGTGGTCGGCAGTACGGGTGAGATTACTCATGATAGCACGGTAACCGTGCTTGCCGAGTCGGATGAGCTGGTAGTACTGGCCAATGACTTGCGATGCACCCTTGGAGAAGTTGAGGGTGAAAGAGGACTGGTCGGCTCCAAGGTAGTTGATGTTGAAGACGAGTTCTTGAGGGAGATACTCGGGAGATCGCCAGATGACCCAACCAACACCGGGGTACACAAGACCGTACTTGTGGCCCGAGACATTGATAGAGACGACCTTTTCACATCGGAAATCCCATTCTAGGTCAGGGACGACGAAGGGTGCGACGAAGCCACCACTAGCGGCATCAACGTGAATGGGGACGTCGAGATCCCGCTCAACGAGGAGGTCGTTAATGGCCTTGATATCCTCGTACTCACCAGTGTAGGTGGTTCCAAGAATAGTGCACATGCCGATGGTGTTCTCATCGCACAGGTCAACAGCCTCATCAGGATCCATGACGAAGCGGTCGGGTGTGCAGTAGACGAGCTTCTCGTCAATCTCGAAGTATCGAGTAGCCTTCTCCCAACAGACCTGCACAGCAGAGGACATGACAATGTTGGGATGCTCTGTGCTCTTACCCTCAGCCTGTCGACGGTTCTTCCAGCGCTTCTTCATGGCCAGAACGGCGAGCATGATGGCTTCTGATGAGCCGACGGTGGATGTACCGACAGACTCACCAGGAGGGGCGTGGAAGAGATCGCCGATCATGTTGACACAGCGGTTTTGAATATCCGCGGATTGAGGATACTCCTCATAATCGATGAAGTTTTTGGAAAAGGACTCGGCCATGAGCTTCTCGGCTTCATCTTCCTGGAGTGGGTGTTAGTGAAGCTATTCAGAGATATTGGTAGGTATGCATGTGCTGGGGTTACAGTGGGTTGGCTGCTGCTCCCCAGAGCCAAGAAATGGTTCGTCTCCGCTGTGGGTGGGCTTGGCATGAACTACAACGCTAGGAAATGTAGATTGATTACGTACCATGTAAGTAGTGACAAAAGAGGCCAAGCTAGTGAATTGCTGTTAGAAGGTGTTTTTAGGTTATAAGTTGAGAGAATAAGAGAATACATACTTGAGCATGGGGTTGTTGTCGAGACTCAAATCATCCTTGATCATGCGATAGGCAATGTCGCGAGGCATCTCACCCTCTGGCATATGATGCCTGGGAAGATCCATTCCCGCAAAGCGAGAGCCGTAGACGCTGGTGGTGAACTCATCCTGATAGCTCGCCAGCTGCATCTGAGGCTTTCTCGACGTGCGAGAGCTTGTTGAGCGGATGGACGCAGCATCAGAGTCATCCTTGCCTCGAACAACAGAGAGATGAGACATGCTGTCGATAAAGTTGGGGGTAACAGTTCCGTTGCCGTTTGTACTTGTCTTGTCTTGGTCGTCTGTCTCGATAATGGGAACAGGTGAGGGTGCCTCACTTGGTGAATGTTGTGCGAGAGTCATGATGAAGAGAGGGGTAGAGGGGGAGCTTCTTGTAGTAGTTTGATAGGAGACACACAAAGTTTAATGTAATACGCCAAAAAGGGAAAACAAAACGGGAGCAGCCGGTTTTGTATCTAAGGTATGTAGATGTGGACAGAAGCTTGGTTTGGTGGCGCTTTGAATGCGGTTGTTCCAGTTGGTTGAAACCAGTGACGATGACGGCAATGCGCAGCCGATTATGGATATGAAGGCTTGTTCAGTGGAGGGGTAGAACGGGAAACACGGCAAGCAGTGTTGCGTTGGATAAGTAGGTGTGTCAAGGTGTGACTGATATAAGAGGTGAGGGGAGATATCCAAAAGATATAGGAGTACGGATAGTTGAGGATAGATATATGAGTGATACGATAATAATGCGAGTGAAGCCAAGAGGGAATCGAAAGACTCAACAAGGCAGAGCCACCGACTTTTTAAACGATTCTCATGAGGATGTGAATAAATAAATGCCTCCAAAAATATGAGCATGGAAATTCGGCACCTCAAAACGGGTGCGCATAACGTCCACTCCATTGCATGCATCAAACCCAACCTCTCTATGAGGCCCCTAGAGTCGGTACCTGAGTCCTCTGTAACTCTGCAAGCACTGCCCTGTCGATGATCCCCGATCCCAGCTTTTCCGGTACAGCACAGCTCTTTCGATTACTGAATACACGCGCAAAAGATACCTGACAACTACATGATCTATTACCCCGTTTTCATCCGCTTTCTCCTTTTCGAGCCGTTGCTATTGGCCTGTCTGTGCTTTTTTGTTTACGAGGCATGATGATGACGATTACGCCCTGGTCAAGCGCCGGTGATACTGGGGAGCAAGCCTCGACTTACACCGACACCTACCATTCTGCCTCTAGTATTGGCTGTATATCCCTCATAACGTCGTTGAAATTACTAATTTTCTTATTATTTTCTTTTCGTCACAAGTTCTCTTGCTATAGGCGGCCTCCTATAGACCAAACAAGGCAACGAGTAGTTATCCTATGTCTCAGTAATGTTCGTCAAGGTCAGCTCATCTCACCTCACCTCACTTCACCTCGCCTCACCTTGCACGGTCCAAAACAGCCCCTTGTTCACCCGATTGGGTAACTCGGTCAGGTCGATTCGATTCGGTGACATGAAGCCGAGAGTGTGAACACGCGGTTTTCGGGTTCTGGTCTCCGGACAAGGATTGCGGGAAAAGCATCTGATGTTTTTACTTTTCTTCTCAGCGGGAAAGGGGTTGCGGTGTTTTTCTCTTTGGGGATTTTGAAGCAATCGTGTCAGATCGGACAGATATCCCAGTTCTTTGGGGTGCAGGTATTGGGAATATGATCCTATTTGCTGGGCCATGTAGCATGGTATTTCCCCAGGTAAAGTCGGTGTGCCCTGTCTGCTATGTCTGCTCTAGGTTTTTGCCATCTCGACATTATCCAAGAATATTGCGGGCGCTCAAACCCCCAAACTCACTCCATTGTCTCTTGATCTTGATTGTGGGCGCATGTGTGTGTATATCTTGGGTCTCATGTTGCGCATTATGCCCCATGTTTTGGCCATGTCTGGAACTTGATCATTGTCGTCATTTAAGCTACAGATTTCCATAGGTACCTAGGTTTGGAATGACTTGCAGCATCACCATGTCAACCCTTGCTCGGGCCCCAATGACCCAGTTCTCGGTGATGGAAAGGCGCAGATTTACTGGGTAAATTGGACAACATATTTAGGCCTCAACGTCCTCTCGACCTTCCTTTTTCTATTGACCGTAATACTGATTTAATCAAGTTTCTGTATCGAATAGTTGATCGATATTCAGAGGGAAATGTCGGACACCAGCCGATCCAATTACGGAGGTCACCGGCCGGTGAGCGGGCTTAAGACCCACAACCACGGCCGACTTCCGTGTTATAGTAAATGCTTCATTCTTCTCTTTTATTCAGGGCGATTAACCAGAGGCTGAGACTTGAGGTTGGACCGGACACCAAAGGTACTTGATTAGCGAGTACCCAGGGTATTATGCCGAGACAGATTCAGCCAAGGAGCTCACCTCTGCTCACCGTGCAACTAACTATCCCACTATTTGCATGATCAACATGTATCGTTCGTTTCATATGAGGCCATCGAGACCCGTACAAGTTCGATACAGAACTTTACTAGCTAGCATTGAATCCCAACAAATCGACAAATGTCTCCTCAAACACACGTATCGCATATATACAACTCTATCCTTCATGACCCCCTTTGAGAGAGCTGACATATCATGCTTTGGGGGCTTCTCCGTGAGGTGCTTTTGTCCCCCAAATAACCTGACCTGATCCAAGTGGCGTGTCTTTTCTTTTCTTCTGCCAGCCCAACGTCCCGTCCCCGGATTGAAGCTGAATTCAATCCTTGTCGTAACCCAATCCAATCGGCCCAGCTCCCGTCTACTTTCGTGGGGTCTATTTCAAGTTGCGTGTTGAACTCAGTCTCACCGAGAAAGAGGGTCCGTCCGCCCCCTTTTGAGCCCTGTATTTTCTATGCCTTTGATGCTTTTCAGGGCATGTTTTTAAAGGGCTTCTTTTGGTTGGTATGCGGATACGCCGTAGGTTATGACTGTAGTGGTCATTTTATAGTTTTTGCTTGTGAGGCTGTTCACAACTTTATCAGCGATGTAGCAATAGCATTACATTAATTTCAACGTTCAATATCATTCACTACTCCATATATCTCCAAACAATACTTTCCAGCCACAACGCCTCAATAGTACCTTACCTTGCATTACTTACGGCCCACAGCGCGACGGTCCGTCGGGTTTCTATATCCGCGATCCAAGTCAGTCTTGGCTGATCCGATATATCCCGCCTTTAGTTTCACAAAATGGTCAGTGGTTTGAGAAGTCTTCTAGAAGCTTGATGGACCAGTCTAGTCAACCAGGTAGCCCTGGCCGTCTACGTCTGTGTGTGAACTTGAAGCATCGAGTCGTGCAAATCATTCTATAATAAGAGTGTCTTTTGGGTTCTACAAGCAGTCATGTCTTCGTAAATCAGCTATTGAAACATATATGCCTTCATCGTATACTCCAACTGGAAAACCAATGCAACCGCTAGCTAACCTCCACATATGATGCAACTCATCTCGCCTTAACTCGACGCCTTGCATCATCATGCATTCCCATCTCTACCATGCGAGATCCCGTCCCTTCCGAGCTTTTAGTCGTCATCTCCCATCCCCGTCAGCCCGCTTGCGAGTCCCTGCATACGTCTCCCCAGCAGATCATCAGAGCTCTTGAGCTTGACGAGGCTCTTGTTTCTATTCTTGCTCTTGCTCAGGCCCACATTCTTCCGCCTCTTGGCGTTCTTTTCGCCATTTGATAAAGAGTATCCGTTGGTGCTAGCTCGTGGTGTTGTATCTCCGCTCTCGCTGCCGCCGTTGATATCTGGGCTTTGCTGTGGTGATGACTGATTTGAGCTGCGTCGCTGATTCATCTTTGTCATGCTGATTTCCAATGGTCTGTCTTCCTCTCCGCTGGATTCAGCGCGCATGTGATGTCGACCATCGCCGTTGACTCCGAACCCGTTAGTATGTGACTTAGCAGCTCTCGCCTGTCTGTCCTTGCGCACGCGCATGACTTCTGCGTGGTCGAATAGTTGATCGAACCAATCGATACATCTCTCAAAGTGTCTCCAAGCGGGAGGATACACAGTTGGGAACTGCATGAAGCCATGAGATGTTCCAGGGATCAGCATCACCTCAGCCGCGTCCCTATCATCAAACTCGGCCTGTCTTCCTGACTGGTCCTGGACAAATGCAGCTTCTTTAGCGCGGCGAAGTCTCCCCGCAAAGATGACGGTGTCGTCAACCAGAGGATCTCGCTCTCCAGTCATAAAGTATGTCTTGGGAAAGTCGACAAGTAAAACCTCGGGAGCCAGCACAGGGCTAAGGAGGTAGTCTTGGCTGAAATCGGGGCGATTATGTGCGCCGATATATAGAATGATCATGGCTCTCATCATTTCAGGCGTGAGCACGCGATCGTTGAAGTACGAGATCATTGACGAAGTAGCCAGTCGTGTCTTCATCGGCTCAACTTGATGAGATGATTTCTTGCCGTTCGTCTCTGATGCGTCTTTTGGAAAGCTCAAAGATGGTGGTCCAACATGAGAGAACTCCGGGTGTGGGCTTGTAGGTCCTTGAGATGCCACAATCAAGGCCTCATTCGTCGTTAAAGTGTTCAACTTGGTATCAGGCGGCGGGGAACCATCTTCTTCATCGTCAGAGTGGTGAGGAGTTCCCACGAGTTCATTATACTGCATGCTCTTGCGTCGCATAATTCTCCGGTTCGTCCTCCTAGTCTTGCGATCTTTGATAAGAGACATTTGCTCATCAGTCATCCAGTTGCCGATATTCATATCCAAAGCTGGATAGAAACAGACAAGTCCGTCAGGAGCTGGCAGTTCTGTTTGGCCTGATCTGCGGAACGCTGGATGTCTTGTCTCCATTATCATCAATGTCGCAGCAACTGCAAGGTTACCTCCAGCACTATCTCCTGTAACGATGACGCGAGGGACCTCTGTGCCTGGGAGGCCTATACATCGACCCTTGGTGTTGATGATGGTCCTGTAAACATCGAAGCACTCATTCAGCGCATAAGGGTATGGAAATTCGGGTGCCTTCTTGTAGTCAAGACTCAGAATAGGCAGTGCTGACTTGGCAGCCCAAGAGAATAGTTTGTCGTCGTTACAGCGAGGGTCCATGGCAACAAAACCGCCACCCGGAATGTCCAGGATCAGTCTATCATGGCGATGAAGATCTGCCAACGGCCCATCGTAGTACAGCCACCCCAGAACAGGTTCCTTATAGTCGCTATCGGCGGGTCGTGGTATTCGAACCTGCCTTGGGGGCCATCGCATGAAACGAGGTCGCATGAGTCCTTGAAAGAAACTCAAATACGGCGAAGTTCCCTTGTTCCAAGAAACACGGAGATGTTCAACCGTGATGGTTCCCCGGACCTTTCGGACCTTTTCGTCTGCCTTTTCAGCAGAAACAAGGTAGAAGAGCGAGAAAACGATGCTCGCCATATCGCGCAACCACTTTGTCTTGATCTTCATGGCCGTCCAGAAACCAGCATCCAGCGCAGTCAAGACCCAAGTGGCTCGGTAGTAGGTAGCGTCGTACATATTAGCCAGGGGCTCGGGGCTCGCGAGTCCGACGAGAGTGCTGAAGTTGCGAGCAGCGTACAGGTATATCATGGTTATCACGACGGTTTGCCACGCTGTTAGACGCTTGGAGAAGAGTCTCGAGAGTAGCTGAGCGCCAGGGGGACCATGTTTGTGGCCTCTGTGTATATGTTAGTACCCCATGGGGAAGAGTCGAGAGGTGGAATGCTGACTTTACTAAATAGGCGGACCAAAAGGTCAAGACGGCGAGGACTTGCAGTCGTCGAGACTTGACCGAAGGCCGTCCTAGGACGTGGTCTAACATGGTGACAAGACCAAATCTGAATGTGTGTTTCTTTTGATACAGGAGAAAGATTCAGAGAGACAAAGGAAATCAATTATGGCCCAGGCACATGGTGCCGTTGGATCCTTCGGGTAGACTGATGGTCCTTCACATGAAAGACAGAAACACGACTCAATACCCTCGGTGGTGGGACTAGGACAGGGGAGTCGAGGGTTATAATTCGTTTATTTTCCGAGGATAAGTATAACGGTTGTTTTTTTGTATCAATGAGTTTCTTTTTCAACTGTATCCAGAATATGTAACAAATAAAGAGAATTGGGGAAGAGAGGAATAGGGAGAAAGTCAAAAGCCATTGAATAGATAAACAATGGGAACCTAAGGCAAGACAAGGCAATGCAAGGCTCAATTCTCATACAAGCATCATCCCAAGCTCAATTCGGTTCTCTAGCCGAGTAAGATGATGACTCGTGACTCGTGACATATTTTGGTAGTGCAATATTTCCAGGTTTGTCTTGACATGTGAAAGTTCCATCTCCAAACTCTGGGGGAAACGCGGGGGAAATCTGTGGGGGCCGATTGAACATGACGTCGATTAGAACATAAACATCGTATTCTAGAATTACAATCGACATCTGTGGAACTCAACTTGTTACGTATTTTGAGACATGAGAAAACTGTCAAAATCTGCCACGTCTTTATTCTCGCTCACGAGGTCTCAAGCCTCTCCCGTCACACTCCAATTTGCAGGGGGGCAATAGCTCATCGGAACTAGCAAATTGACCGGAAAGGGACGAGGAATGCAGGCTTTGTTAATGCAGGACACATGATTCATGGCTTGTGGCGGCACGTGTCTACCTAATTCTCCAAAACGCAGCACCCCTGACTTGTCTATCACATGCAGCAAACATGGCTGGCTGACTTGTCATTGACAGGAGATTGAAGGCTGTCACTAGGTAATTCAATGGTTACGAGCGGTTATGGCCGGTTTTGTCAACCAACTACCCGGCGATTAAGTTTGTTAATAACTATAAGGCCCTGATCTATACGAAACGTCCGGTCATATATACGATCCGGCACCTATGCCAAAATTAAAGCTATACCTAAAAGAGCAGCTTTTAGTAATAGATTAACTATTTAAGGGATTTTCAATCTAGTTAGAAGTTAT